>JAUNZM010002215.1:0-78393 GCA_033459285.1 Clamator glandarius
GTATATGTATATATATGTATATGTATATGTATATGTATATGTATATGTATGTACAATTATATAAAATAACCACTTTGTCTATTCTGAACCGTACGTGTACAAAACAACAGAAATGTTAACGTTTTAAACACCTTCTGTGCTTATACATCTTGGACACAGCTAGAATATAGTACAGGACCTTATGTTTCAGTCTATTTTCTCGTCATTTTTAATGAGATGCTGAAAAGGGAACTGTCTGTCTGTCTTTAACAGTCTGTAGTCTTTTAATCTCAGATTGGTGTACGTCTTCTTAGGGCTGGACAGGTCGAAAATACCTTTGTTTTCAAAAATAAGGAAGACCCGTGAATAATGGCATTTCAATTGAAGTAGTAAATAGAAGAATACTGACATCTATCACGACGATTGGCCAACAAAAAATAAAAATATGAGTAAGCACGTGCTTGGGGTGATTTACATTTCTAGAAAATGAAAAAAAAAAACCCAAACCCAAACAAACCAAACGAACAATTAAAAAAAAAAACAACTCCGAACTTGTTGTCCGGCGGGGAACACCATTTCTAACAGATGTTCTACAGAGTTGGAGCCAGTGACCAAAAAACCTTGAGGACCGAGCCCCTGAGAGCAGGGCTCTGTTATCCATGCCCCTTGGGTCCCGTCCCCCCAGTCCCACACACACACACGATGTAGGGTTATAGTGATTTTAGGTTGCTGGTTCTTTCAGAGAAGCTGCAGAAAGTTTAAAAAACGTGTCCGAGGGCATTTTTTTTTCTCTGTCGTTACTTTGGCACCGTCTGGGCAGAGGGAAGGGGACCCGAGGCAGGCGGATCCCAACTTCCCGGCCACTGTCTCCCCCCTCCACGGGACGAGCGGAGGATGCGCGGACGCCTGCGGAGCTCCCGCCAGGGCGCAGCAGGGCTCTCGCCGTCCAGCCGCGGTGCGGAGGGAAGGGGCGCAGCCCCGCCTGCTCCCCAAACCAAATCACGGCTTGTGTCGCCTCTCCCCGCGCTCCCCGCCCTCGGAGTCAAGCCTGAGCCGGTTTCCTAAAGGCAAACTGGCTGTTTCAGCACTCTTTAAATCCCAGCGCGGTCCCAGGACACAGCGCACAGGAGGATGCTGCGGGAAGGATGCCAAGGTAGCATCGACTCGGGGGAGAATTTAAGAAAAAGGAGGAACGAAAAACTGAAAGTGCTGGCAGCTTGCAGCGCCCTGCAGAGCCCGCGGCAAGGCAATCTATGGCGGGGACCAGGGGTGCTGCCCCCGAGCCTCGGGCAGCTCTGCCTCGGAGAGCGACCCTCTTGTTTGCTTCTTTACTCTTCCCCCCCCCGCCCCTTCCCCGGCAGTAAGTGTCGAATCCACGCGCAGAAAGCGTGTTCCCTGCAGGCAGGAGCTGCCCGAGTCCGTCTGCCTCTCCCGGAGGATGGATGTGCATGGAAACCCAGGCCATCCTGAGAACACGTTACCTAAATAAAGATAAAACATGCCATACATCACAGGCTTTCCCGGTTATTCTCAATGACTTGTCGATTCCTCCTCCCCTCTCTACCCCTCCGGCACACGTGCAATGATAGAAAATGGTCTTAAATGACGAGGGGTCACTTAGAGCCATCCAGATCGTTTAGTAAAAATAACAGGGCTATTATAGAGCTGAAGGAAGGAGCCGAGGAGTCGACCCAGACATGCTTCCACGTTGTGCCTCGACTGAACACACGTACAGGCATACACACACACGCATGTTTATATATATACACACACACACACATATATATATATGTACACACATATATATACACGCACAGGCACAAATACCTAACTGCAGCGGGATGGTCTCACGGGAGCCCCCTCGGCAGCCTCTCATTAGGCCAGAAATGCGCGCACAGATGACGATGCGCCCCTACATGTAGGAGAAGGGGTGGGGGGGACGGACGCGGAGGGGATGCTTGTATCTTCGGGCTGGAAATGCATGTAAAGCCTTTTATGAGAACTCAGGAGATACCATTTGCTCGCTAACCTACAATCTTCTTTTTTTTTTTTTTTTCATCTCTGTTGCCAAAAACTGGAAATAATTAAAATCTTTAAAGGTTTACTTTTGAAACCGTAGCTGGAGTAAACTGTGATTCAGGTGTAAATAATTACCAAAGTCATGAAAGCGGCAACTGCTACATGTGGTCTATTCATTGCTTTTTTTTTTAAAAAAAAAAAATCATTTGATCATTTTAGTCCTTAACCGTTTGCCAAATTCACATATTTGTAATTTACTAAACTTTATCGTCTCTAGCAGGACAGGGATGTTGTACATTAGTTTCCAGACCTATCCTGCCCTGCCCTAGTAGAGGAGCCTGACTGGAATAAACTGGATGCTCCTCAAGAAGGGGTAAGGCTACTACCCCGGTATTTGGAAAAGCTTTTCATATCAGATTAGAGAAATTAGAACTGAATACAAGATGCTTCCCCTTTCATAAACGCTACCAGACCTACTCGATTTTAGACTCTGCAGAAGAAATGAGTTACTGAAGAAAAGAAATTGTTTAAACACAATAGATCCGTGCCCAAATGAAAGCATTCCCTGGAGCAAGACAAGCAGGATTTGGCCTGAGAGCATGAAAACAGAAGTATCCATTAAGAGAAAGCCTTGGAGAAACAGGAGAAATGTGGACATAAAATACACATCATATAAGCAAAAGGCCAGGATTAATTTCATCCCCGTTTTCTTCAGCCTGCATCATTTTTCCCCCTTTTGTCTATGCTGCAAATTCAACCCATTTGTTTCTTTAGAAAACCATGGAGTAAAAAGGCAGAGAAACGAACTTTTTTTCTTTGCGTGCGTCCTCTTTTAAAATCTTTTTGCATAGTAAGACAACCCTTGAACATGTTCTGGTGTTGTAAAAGTGTTTTTTATCAGGCTGTAAATTACTGCCCCTCTGACAGAGCAGCCGGAAATGTAAATCACACCGTAGAGCTGAAGTTATGAAAAAGTTTGTTCCCTTTTCTGCATCCCAGGAATATCGCTGGGCTGCTGGACTGGGATGGGACAGGGGAGGCTTGTTTACTATTTTCCTGCTACACCAAACTGTTGGCTCCACGGTGCCTGGGACTTTGATGAGAAAGAATGGACAATGTGCAGAATCCCTTCCTATGACACCCAGGCCACCGCCACTTGGGAGGTCCTTTGGCCTAATGCAACCACAGCTAACTGCTCCCAACAGGAGGCTTTGTGGATCAGGCAGGGTCACAATTATACTTCTGCTAAAGGCAAGAGCGCTTTTTTTTTTTTAACAACAAAAAAAAAAAGGCGGGGGGGTGGGAAGGGGGGAGAGAAGGGAGGGGGCTGGGCGAAGCTGTTGAATTAAAGCCTTTCACTTCATCTGGGTAAGGAAAAACCGAGAGCGGGTTAGCAGGAACCGTTCCAAGGGACACGAGCAGAATCAGGTTGCTTCCATCCAGAGGAAAGTGATGGGGGATGAATTCCGGGGCGCTCCGCACAGAGGTCACCCCGACCCCAGGGACCTCGTCTGCTATCGGGGACCTCGGCGGTGACAGATTACGTGTGCGTTGCTCCTCCAAGGTGGGGAGGAGAGGACACCGCCGCCCCAGCCCGCAAAACCCCCTGGAGCATCCCTCACTTGCCGGAGGGGTGGGAGCTCCAGGAACGGCCCCCCCAGCCCCTCAGCCTCCAATTTAGGCAGGCGGCGGGTGTGAGTGTTTTCCAGGGGCGGCGAGGGAAGGACGGGGGTGTTGATACACGTTCTGTGTCTCGCGAAGAGCGGGCTGAGGTTCCCGGCGCAGCTAAACCCTGTACTTCTTGCCGTTTGCTTGCAGCGGTGAGAAGACCCGGGTGGGGCCGCTGGCGCTCCGGATCTCCACCGGGGATGGAAGCGGCTGCCCGGCGGGGTCTTTCTCTCCACCGCCCTCTCTCCCTCCCATACCCAGTCTCCCTTTCAAGCTCCCGGATTCATCCCGGCTCCATTATCCCCCTGCGCAGGAGCGCGAGCCGGGGGCTTGGGGCGGCCCCGGCTGCCACCTCCCTCGGGAACGGGGTCCCACCTCGCCCTCCAACCCCCTCCCGCCCTCTTGCCTGGGGCAAGGGGGCGCCCCTCGTAGCCTTCGACACCCCTTCTTCCCTCCGTTCGACCTCGCCAAGCAGCGACACCCCGGCCCTGGCAGCGGCTTCGGCTCCGGTCCCGCTTACTCCCTGCTTACCTGGACGAGGTTCCCCGTGCTCGGCAGCGTGTTCTCAGCCAGCCGGGGGCGAGAGGAGGAACCTGGGCCCCCCGGGGTGGGGAAGGGCCCGGCCGTGGCCCCCCTCCGCACCCCTGAGATCCGGCAGGAGGAAGAGAGAGGGAGGAGGAGAGGAAAAGCCTTTTGTTTCCCCCCCCTTTACTCTCCCCGTTTGAGCCGAAGTGACCCGCAGTATCTGGAGAAGGTTTTTGAAGACGTTTGGGAGGGAGGGAGGGAGGGAGAGAGTTTTCTGCTGAGAAACTCAATCTGCCATACAGTAGCGGCTACATCTGGGATCTGTCACCGCTGACAGCACCACAGGGCACAGACATGATCTTCCGCACAACGCTGCAACTCCCCAAAATACCCTCCTCGCTCCCAGGGTGTCTGCCGGCTTGCATCGCGCTCCTTCGCCTAAAGGGGGAAAGCGACCTGAATCCCTGGCGAACTAACACACCGAGGGGAAGGCGCGAGAGAGGAATCTTCCCCCACTCCAGCCCCTTCTTCTCCAAAATGTTAAATACACGAGGCGATGTCATGCTTGGATGGTGCAAAGGCCATAAATGTAAAGGCTGGGGCCGTGAGATTCCCGAGAATGACTTTAATGAATAATTTCGGAGACAGTTATGGCTTTAGGTAATTACTGCGCAGCTCTATGAAAACCAGATTGGGGAGAGAGGCAGTCAAGGCCGGGCCGTGCGCCTGGGCTCGCTCCTTCCAGCTCCTTCCAGTCCTCCCCGGACCCCCGAACACCTCCAGGTGCCAGGGTCCTGCTGTGGCCAGGGCTCCTAGCAAACCTGCAGAGGCTTGAGCCTTGTTGGGTATTATTATTATTATTATTATTATTATTATTATTATTATTATTATTATTATTATTATTATTATTATTATTATTATTATTATTATTATTATTATTATTATTATTATTATTATTATTTCTACTACCACTATTATTTTCCACCTCCCATATTTTCTAGCAGGACGTTTCATTGCCTTTTAGGCCGGTTTTAGAAGACTGCTATGGGTTTGCCTGCTTATTTGACTATTCTTCTAAAAGTTAGATGTATGCAGCTGTTTCAGCCTATTGCCACATATGGCATGCAAATAGGGACCCCTATAGGAGAATCGTCCTCTCTATTATCCCCGCGTTTGTTCAATATACGTGGCCGGGGAAACGACCCTACTGCTATACATTAAAATATAATTTTACATTTTTCTCCTGAGCACTTTGGGCTTGTTCCTGCTTTGAACGGCCGTCACGGTTAGCAAATAAACGGCTCCGAGACGCGGGCGCGCTGATCTCCATTGTTTGGCTGATATATTGCTGCTGTTCCCCTAACCCCGCTGCCGGCTGCAGCCCCACTTGTTCCCCGCTCCAGCCTCCCGGGGATCCAGCGGCAGCTCCGGGAGTCCACAGGAAGAGGTGCCTCAGTCCTGCAGAGGGGCCGTAACCAGGCAGAGCTCTCTCGTGAAGCCCAGCGATGGGATTTGCTAGGATTTTTTTTATTATTATTCGAATTTATTTCACGGAGCTATTTTTTACTTTTTTTTTCCTTCGCTTTTCTCCCTGCCCCTGCCCGAGCCCTGGGGTTGGTGGCTGTGGTGGGAAGCCGAGCTCACAGCATGCCGTTTGCACTGATTCAGAAAGGAAACGTTCTTTTCCTTTCGAGATTACAGATAGACACAGCGGAGCATTGCGGTGTTTTATAGGGCTTGCTTTATTTTATTCTGCTGGAACAAAAGGATGGAAGCGTGTTTGGGGTTTTTTTTAGTTTATTTTTAGGGTCACACGGGGCTTTTTTTCTTTTCTCTCCTCCTGGCCAGAGTGTTTTACCCCGAGAATTTAATCCTTCAGACAAATTTTCTAACTTTATCTCTTTCCTCTGGAGACTAGACCAACTGCTTTCTCATCCACTCCCCACCCACCCCCCTTCCTGGTAGCAGCAATGATTGCAATGTACATCTGGACAAGTGTCAGCCGTCCAAGGCTTTGAGAGCAGCCGGCGGAGGCTCAAGTTGTATTTATTCAATCAATATTTTTTATCTCCTCGGAAGAAAAAAAAAAAAAAAAAGACTGTTACAAAATCGTAAAGTAAAAGGCTTGTGAAAAATCAGCGTGGTAAATGTGGTCTTGGGACCCGCTGAGCCAGGGCTACCACGCTGGCTGCTCGGCGGTACCGTGAGCCAGCCCCAGCTGTCAATTAGAGGCGATTCATTAGGATTTAATAGCAGGTGCAAAGTCATCTTCCCGCCAGCAGCACTGCCGTTTGGAGAGGGAATCTTCTTGTTTTATAGCAGCGTCCAGCTCTCCTGGCTGGTTGTAAACCTGGCTACCACTTTGGATAGCGGAGTGTCAGCGCCTGAGGCTGCTCGCACCGCGCTTCGCTCGGCTCATTTCTCCCTCCCGAGACATAAGGCGGGATATGTCTCCATATTTATTTTGGAAGACGGTCGTGTGAGCGAATGCGCCGGGAGAACTGGGGCTGAGATAAAGCACGGGCTGGGCGGGGAGCCGGGGGAAATCACCGCTTCGGCTTTCTCAAAGTCCCATACAGACAATTAAACAAACAACTTCGTCGGCGAACTCCAGAAGAGCCGAAGCCTCCCGGGGCTCAAAATCGGGGAGCCCCGGGGCAGGAGCTCCGCGTCCCGCTGCACCCGCATCCCAGCTGGCGGCCGGGGCTGGAGCTTGGAAAGCGCCGCCGTGATTACACCCAAGCGGAGAGCAGGATGGCTCCTGGCCGTCTGATCTGACGTCAACATGTCTCTAACTCCTCGCTGCAAGATAGAGGGAGCAGAGCCGGGGGAGGGAGGGCTCTAATCATTCCCAGATGTCTCTAATAGCAGATATAAAGACTTATATAGTGTCTGAGAATAAATTTGTAATCAATGCTTTACAATCGGATCATCAAAGCAATGACATTTCTAGAGGAAAATGGGGGTGTGGGGAAGCTGAGGAAGAGGGAGACACACACCACGCTGGTTTGGAAGGGAGAGAGGGGCGCGGGGGTTCCTAGAGAGATGCTGGCCCCGCGCATCGCCAGGCTTTGTTAGAATTTATGTGAATATATTAATCCAGATAACAACTTTGCTTTTATCTCCATTGTACGGGACGAGCTGAAACAGCTTAACAGTAAACGGCCAATTACAAAGAGAAAAAATTGGCTCTTGTTTGCAAAGGCACGTATTTCATGATTGAAAAAAACCAAAAAATCCGAACCCAACCAGCAACAAACAACCGACCAAACCCTCAAGTTAAAAATATATAAAACATTGATAAGTCCCTAGTTACAGCAGAGGGGATTATGTCTGCAGGCGTGCAAAATGCGTTTCCTTCCTACCGCTACTTGGACGTTTCTTCTGGGTATATTTGTGATTCGCAGGGCGAGCACGTGTGAAAAAGGAGGATTAAGGTTAGGTTACCAAGCGCAAAAGCAGAATATTTTGCTTAGAGCTTTTTTTATTAGCCTTCTCCCTCCTTCCTCCCCGCCCACCTTTCAAGCTCTCGTTGTCTCCATGGCATCCCGGGCCGTGTTTATATCCTTACAGTTGCCCGCGGATGTCTCGGCGCTTGTTCTAGGGGTGTCTGCGGCTTGGCCAGGGAGGCCTTGCTACACCTCTTTGACAACGATCGCAAATTAGCACTAATTATTGCAATAATCTTTTGACGCAGAGAGGAGCTCCTGGGAAATAGTTGAGGGGGTGAAGGGAAAAAAAAAAACCAAAATCCCACAAAAAAAGCCCAAAACACAAGACAAAGCAAAACGAACAAAAAAATAGCCCCACCACAGTTTATCCCCAGGAATGCAGGCTTGCCGTACGCTTCCAAAAACAACTCCAAGAGCAGGGGCAGAGCTGGGGGTTCTGCCAGGGTCCCGCACTTGGCAAGGAGCCCCCCCAAATCCCAGCACCGGCCCCTCGCCGCCTCCTCTGTCCCCTAAACCTCTACGAGCTCTAAAAACCCGCGTGGCTTTTTGCCTAAACCGAGCGCCCTGGGGGGGACGCCTCCTGGGAGAGCACCCGAGAGATTTTTGTTGCTGTTTCTTTTCAAGGAGACTAAAAAAAAATAAAATTAAAAGGTTATTTTCTGTTGAGCCAGAGCAGAGAGTCTCCCCGGCCACGGAACACGGAGATGGTCCCAAATCCGAGTAAACAGAGGCCAGAGTCTGTCTGCTGGGACACGGCTGCCCTGCTGCTCTCGCTCCCCGCTCTTTCTCGCTCCTCGCGCGGCACAGGGAGATGCTGCGGCTGGGGGACAAGCTGCCATTCGTCCTCCTACGTGCCTTTCACCTCTGAAATGTCTCGGCCCCGAGGAGTTACCGGGCAGGCCGGCGCGGGCAGGGTGCGGGAGCAGCGCGGCTGTTATCAGCCCCGGCCCCGCTGGCGGAGAGCTGGGGCCAGGGCACTGACATCCCCGTCTACCATCAATTTACCTTCCGCTTCCCCATTTAGCTTTTAACGTCAAAACCTACATTTTTGTCGGCTCCGGCCTGTCTAGGGCTCTCGTGATTTAGCTGCGGGAATGACCGCTTCTGAGAAAACGACAACATCCTCATTAGCGAGCAATTAAAAGAGATCGTCCTTAGCGGATCCAGAGGAGCTCTTGGCTCTGAGAAATTAAAGTTTCAAAAATAGGAAAAAAGCTGCTGGGTTGATATGGATTCTTCAGCCGGTGGGGCCGGTGGGTGGCGGGGGGCTCCACATCCCGGCCCTGCCGCGCATCCTCCGGGAGAGCGGTGACCCGGCGACTCGATCAAGGGGAAGACGGAGCATCTGCAGGGAGGCTGCCCGGGACGTGCCTCGCTTCAACCCTCGCCCCATGCTCCCCCTTTTCTTTTCTTTTTCTTTTTTTTTTTTTACATGCCACGAAGAAAACAAAAAGAAAAAAAAAGGGGGTTGGGCAGGGCCAGAGGGAGTGCGAGATGCTCCAGTTTATCAGCTGGGCAGCTAACAGGCAAGGAAAAAGCAAACAAGAGGGGATGATCCTTCCCTCCAAGTGTTGTAAACAAAAGCAAGTGTCTGTAAACACAGACCCGCGCCGGAGCGCAGAGCCGGGCCGCCCCACCCGACGGGAGGCAGGGAAGGCACAACACTTTGGTCTGGTTGTTGTAACCCCGCAACCTCCCCCCCTGACAGCCGGGACGGACAAACGGCGCAGGGACTCCCTTATCTTTTTAGGGCCAATCGCACATCTACCTGCGCTCAGTGCTGGGTCTCGTCGGGAGCCACGTCCTGAGGTGCGGCGGCAGCGGAAGGCAGGCAGGTACGCAGCCCTGGACCTGGAGAGAGGGTCAGCTTGGTTTAAATTGAGATGATTTAAGTAAAAGTTTAAATTATGAACCTGGATTCTATTATGGAAAAGGTGGGAAACCTTGCGCTTATCCAGGAATTGCCAAAAATACCCAGAG
Organism: Clamator glandarius; assembly: GCA_033459285.1. Taxonomy (NCBI): domain Eukaryota; kingdom Metazoa; phylum Chordata; class Aves; order Cuculiformes; family Cuculidae; genus Clamator; species Clamator glandarius. The sequence goes on from JAUNZM010002215.1 coordinate 9,624, forward strand.
CAATTTCTGTATGTAAAAAGCTTTGTATTTTTTTTCCTTGCCTGCAGAGGGATGCCACATATTTTCCAGCTTTGGATGCCTGCAGCTCGCCTCGGGACCGGAGAGCGGAAAGACACTGGCCTAGTACTGGGACCCTTGTTAAGCAGTCGGCACAACTGCACAGAAATAATGGAAGAAAGATTATACTAGGGAAGCAAATGAACGTGCTTAAAAGAGTCAGAGCACGGGCTGCTGAAGTTTGCAGTCAGGAAAACGTTTTAAAAAAAAATGCTCGCTGTGGTGGACTGGAAACATGTAACCCTGGAGAGTTTTGGGAACCACAAAGTTAATATTAAGTTCACCATAGCTCATTGTAAATCTTACATATGCCCTCCACCTCCCGCAAATCCCTCGCCTTGTTCCCTCTTTCTTCCCTGACGTAAAATTACCTGCTCCACGGTCACCCCGAGCAGAGCCCTCCAGGCTCCCTCGCCGCCTTCCCGGGAAGCCGCCCCCGCGGGGCCGCTCCGGGCTCGGCTCCCGACAGCGCCAGGCACCGCGGCCCCAAGGAAACCGCGCACACCCACCGCTTCTGACCCCCGCGGTTTGCACCCTCGTCCCTTTCCCGTTTGCAGCAGGTCTCCCGCATGGAGAACACCGCCACAAGGAATTCCTACTCAGGTGAACTGCCAGTTTCTGTTCAACATTCACGGAGCTGGCGAGATCCCTTCCTCTACACCTCCTTTCACTCGGTCACTTGTTTAAAAATAGACTTATGAGCCATCTTTATAATTTAGTTTACTTCCGAATATTTTAAATATTATGAAAAAAAGCCATAAACAACGCTGTTATTCAAAACATTTTGAGGTATAAAACATAAAAAGATTTGGGTTCTTTTCTTTTTTTCTTTTTTTTTTTTTTGAGAGGTTTTGTAAAAAACACACACAGTGGTTTATTGAGTACTTACAACGTTTACACCTTCAATATTAATTAGATTCCACTTTTTCCCTTACGGACGGAAGTGCACATAACCAATAACTGCTGAAAACATCTTCAAATATTGAACGACCACAACAAAACTACAACACTAAATACCGAGTCAACTGAAACATTGGTGCAACTGTTTCTGTTGAAATATAACTTTATAATTCCATGAATATTTATATCCAGGAGGCCAAGTATTAAAGATACACTTCACATACAGACTAATGCCAGGGAGGGATTTTTTTTCTTTTTTCCTTTTCTGTGGTTCTGTTTTCCCCGTGTGTTTTTATACAGAGCAAATAACATTCACGAAACTATTAGAGACATTACCCCTTACCATGCTGGAGTTTCCTCTTCATATATGGAATGCTTTTCCCACTCCTTCAAATATCCACATTTGGGGGGGGGGGGTGTTGGGGAGAAATTGCACATAAATAAACTGGACGATTCCAAATACAAAGAGTCCTCAAAGGAGAGCTCGCTAGCGAGACCAAGAGGACGGCTCCTCCAGTCCTGCCGTGCTCACTGCTTGAGCTCCAAAGCCCAGACATGCTGCGGCCAGCCAGTCCTCCCTTTGGTTTTCTTATCGTTGCTGCTAACTGTGCTTTTCAAGATTTCGTTCTGGGGAGACAGGAAGCAAAGGGAGAGAAAGAGAAAAAATAAAAAAGAAGGAGGAAAGGGAAATAAAAAAGGTTAGAGATATTCCTCCTCTGTCTAGGTCACCTCTACGCGGCCCCGAGAGGGAAGCTGCGAGCAGACACGGGCTCCTGCCGAAGCCCTCGAGGCTGCAGTGGGCAGAGCGGAGCGCCACGTCCCCGCCAGTGGCAGCGACCCCTGCGCGACCGCCCGCGGTCCCCGGCGGAGGGTAACCTCTCTGCACCGCCCCCGCTGCCCTTCCCCGGCCGAACCGCGGGGCTCAGAGGCACGGGGAGCGCGCTAGAGGCTACGGGGAGATGGGGATGACGGAATGGTCCGAGCTAAACGATCCCCTCCCGGGCTTCGGGAAGGAGATGGGCAAGCGCCGGGCAAAACGTCGGCTCTGCGGCCACAGAAATCTGCGAGAATATGGCCAGGGCTCGCCGCAGGGCCTACACTAAATTTGGCTTGAGAATTCGATTCTTCCCATCAAAAGCAAGAACATTTAAAGCGCTGAGCGCACGGGGAGGAAAGCCCCGCGCTGCGGATCTGTCACTCGGCGAGGGTTTGAAGCCGCGCTGGGCCAGGCGGGTGTCGCGCCTCCACTCTTTCATTTAAGGGAGCAGAGCCCTGTCTCTGCCGGGATCCGGCACAACCCCGATCGCGAACTCCCCCGGGAGCTTTACTGCAGCAGTTTCCCCCCCGTGAGCGCTTGCAGGCGTCGGGCCGGATCGAGGCTCCCTGCGATGAGCCGCGGGCACCGGGGGCCGCTCGGGGCTTCGCCCTGTCCCGCTCTCCGCCCGCAGGTACGTCCAGGGACCCGAGGGACCGCGACGTTTCCCCGCTAACATCACCCGGCGGCTCGACCCGGCCGAGGGCCGGGTGCGCGGGGACGGGGCGGCCGAGCAGCCTCCTCTCCCCAGCTCCCCCATCCCGCCCCGTCCCGTCCCAGAGCACTGACCAGCTCTTTCTTTCTCTTCTCCTCCTTCACGTCCGTCTTCTTGATCTCTGCCTTGAAGGCCTCCGCCTCCCCGTTCTGGTCATCCTTGGCCAGCAGGTCCATGAGGTAGGCGATGTAGCTGGTGGCCAGGCGGAGGGTTTTGATCTTGGAGAGCTTGGTGTCGGCCGGCACGTTGGGGATGCACTCCCGCAGCTCCGCGAAGGCGCTGTTGATGCTCTGAGTCCTGCGCCGCTCCTTGCGGTTCGCCGTGCCCCTGCGCTTCACCGGCCGGGGCCCCCCGAGCCCGGGCGGGCCGCTCCCGGGAGGCACCCCCCCGTAATGGGAGTGGTCCATGCCCGGCGCCCCGTTGGCGTACTCGGGGCTGTAGGACAGAGCCATGCTGTAGTCGGGGGGGGACATCTCCGGGTGGCTGCTGATGAGCCAGCCGTGGAAGTAAGGGTTCTCCTCGTGGCCGCAGCGGGTGGCGGCGGCGGCGGCGGCGGCAGCGGCGGCGAAAGGGTAGCCTTCATGGTGCACCACCGGGTGGTGGGGGAAGCCGCCCACTAGACTCATCCCCGCTCCCTAGCGCACCCCACCCCGCCCCCCCGGGCCCCAAAACAAAGGTTTCCCTTCCCCGCCCCCCCACCCCCCGCCGCACCGGCGGGAGAGGCGCCCCCGCCGCTCGCCCCTCAGCACTGCCCCGCCGCCCGCCGCCGCTCCATAGGGCGCTGCTGGAGAGTCCCGGCGGGTGCCCGAGCGATCCCCCCTCCCCAGGCGCCGCAGCTCATGCGTTGTGCCTCCTCCTCCTCCTCGCCCGGGGCCGGGTCTTCGAGGAAGCGCACACAGAAAAAATAATAATACAAAAAAAAATCTACTGAGAGAAGTCGACCAAAACAAAATGGCTTGGCTTCCCTGCGCGGGGAATCTTCCTCGCCCGTTGCTTCCCTTCGCTCTGGCCAAGTCCGCCGCGGCCCGGGCTGGGGGTACTTACAGGCGGGCCCCCTCCATGCGCAACCTCCGCCCCCGCGGGCACCGTCAGCGCCGGGCGGCCGCGCGCATCGCTGCCCGCCGCGCCGGGGCCCTCCGCGCCCCGCAGCTCCGCTGGGGCATCCGCGCCGCTCGGCCGGGGCTCCCCGGCACGATCTCCATGGACAGCTACATGTTTAGGGCCGCTCGGGTTAATATATGTCGTCAGAGGCGGCGGCCGCCAATGGCTGCAGGCGGGGGCGGGGCCCGCCGCCCTCCGCAATAAAACTTTTTGATGTTCGCCCTGCTAATTGCCGAGCTCCTCTTCCAGGATTGGCTGCCCCTCCGTATCCATAATGTAATTAAAACAAGGGGGGGAAAATTATCATGGAGACAGAGGTTAGTGCAAGTGTTCAGCAGATGCCTTACTGTAAAATCTGCATTAAAAAAAAAAAAACGACAACGACAAAAAAAAGCAAATCCCAGCAAACTCATTAAAGCTTAAATATGGGATAATCTTAAACCAGGTACAGTATGGACCCAAGGAATTTCTTGGCAAAAACCTGTGTGAGAGGAGCTCGATGCGCTCCGACGTTGCTTTTGCAAAATGCTTCGTGCCGGTGCGGTAGAGGAACAAATAAAACGGGCTTCGGAGGGCACTTTATCGATTGCCCGGTGTGACAGGCGTGCCCCAGCAGCCCTCCGGCTTATACTTTTATTGCTGGATAATATACACAAAAAGATCACGGGTTCCTGTGAGGAGGGAGACGAAGTTTCTCTGCCTTGTCTGCCACCGGGCTTGCGATCCAAGTTAGCAAAGGCTGGCTCTGGCTCTGGCTCTGGCTCTGGCTCTGGCTCTGGCTCTGGCTCTGGCTCTGGCTCTGGCTCTGGCTCTGCGGCTGCCGGCTTGCCGAAGGAGCAGTCAGCTCAGGTTTTAGCCAGGGATGGTGTTTTCTTCCAGAAAAAAAAATTGCATTGAAACACTAACAATAAACCCGACTCTAACTGATTCTCTTCCAGCTTGCTGCCTGCGTCTACGCACCTCGACCACTGTTCACCCGGCTCACTTATGCTCCTAAAATCAGTTTCATGCTTGTTTAACTGATCTGATCGGTAAGTAACCGAATATTTTTTACAGCATGTTCAGAGCTTATTTTCTAGATTTTACTAACAAATATATAAATATTTCCCCGCATTCCTGCTTCTGCAATAAAAAAAAAAAAAGAAAAAAAAAGGCCAGCATCTGCGGAAAGCAGGTTTAGTTATCGAAAGGGAATAGTTAAATGTTTGTTTAACGGCCAGGCCAGGAGGAAATCTCCCGTAGCTATTTAGGTGTTTTGCTTTGGTAAGCTTGAAGAGATTACAAAGGGAAAATAGATCTCAAGCTGTAATTAATGGATAACTTGGAAGCGAGGCGAACTGTTGTCATCTTTAAATGTAGCCGAGCATTATTAAATAGCTGCAAAATATCAAATACCCACCCTTATGTGCGTTGGCTGACGGCTAGGCTGATTCGGCGTATATTATAAAGCAATCCTACAATATAGGCAGTGTGGAAAACTGTGTCAACAGGAGCTGAAAGGTCATAAATTAAAGAAAGAGAAAGATAGAGATGGAGGAGTTTGCGAAAGGAGGCAGCAAGACCTGAGAGTCCAGTTTCTGCAGCAGCTCAGTGCGCTCTCCGTACCCGCTGCAGAGCCGGTGTGGATGCCTCGGGGGGGACCAAAGGGAGAAAAAACCCCAAACCATCTGTGAGGAACTGACTCGGCGCCCGGGGAGAGCAGCCGAGCCCAGCCCGGGCGGTCCCGGTGCGGAGAAGGGCTCGGAGGTGCCGCCGGGGCACGGGGATTGCTGGCACCCGGGGCTCCTGCGGGAGGGTCCCCGGCAGGGACAGCTCTGGGGGAGGCGGCAGCCTCCGCCGGTGAGGCCGAGGGGCAGCCGGCTGCAGAGGGTAACCCCAAAGGCTGAGCGCCCGCCCCGCGTTTCGACTCCCCGGCCCCGGCGAGGGGACGTGCGGACAGAATAGAAACGCAGACGGACTTATATAAATAAGTATAGACACACATGCATGAGCGTCTGGGTGTAAACTGAGTACGAAAGTGAAAAACCAGTCCAGATGTAAACCTGATGTATATACGCATACATCTTACACGTACGCACACACACAGAGTTGTAACTAAGGTGACTGATGGATATCTATAGCCATGCATGCACACGCGTGTGCGTATATAGCGTATCACCCTAAGGAATGAACGTGTCTCCAGGGCTGATTTTTAAATTCAAGGAAGGCTATGAGCACACAGAGCAGGCAGAGCCCTGGAGCGGCCAGGAGAGCACCCATGTCGCTTGGGATACCGGGTCTGCAGGGAGCAGCCTGGAAATCCGCTCAGTTTCTGCAGCGCTTTTCCAGTTTTGTTTTGCTGCGACAGTTTCCCTGATGTGAAGAAGAAGCAGGCATTGTCAAGGCCAGAAAGGTAGATTTGCTTGCAAACAGGGTAGTATTTCTCTGCACTCTCCTTATTTTTGTAGGAGCTTCCCAATATACTTCAGGCTGGATCGCAACTGTGACAGTTCCTGCGGCAAGACACTATGGTCACTCCGATAACATCTGCAATGATGAAGGAAACGGAAAACATGAGGCAGAGAAAAAGTAATAAAAGATGCAGGAGATATCGATCAGAACACCAGTCTCGAAAGCTAGCATCATTATTGCTTAATTAGCTTTGGAGAAAGAGGGTCTCCAGATAAAGCACCCATCAGGATCTTACATATATTTCTTCCTTTTATCCTCCAGCAGTTGTTTATGTGTTTTATAAAGCGAGTTTTGGAGCAAATGCAGCACTTGTGTCCTCCCTCAGCTTTTAACTACTCAGACTGACCGATCAGGAGTTAAAGCCTTTTCTGTTTGATCAACCCGCTAAATATCGCTACAGTCCAAAGAACTTCTTCCAGCACTAGGCTTAGAGTCCGTTAAAAAGCGCCAGAGTTTTGCCGTCCTTCCATTTATTGATTTGATTAGAGTTTTTTTCCTCACAAATAATTTTATTTAAAAAAAGAAAAAGAGCACTGTAGCTTTATGTCACTTATTTCCCTGCCAAAATGGTTGCACGTTAGGCGGCAATTTATCTGGGCTCTGCTGCCAGACAGGACTTTCCTAGCTGGCTGTAATTAAGAAATTTTGGTGGCGACCGTGCCGAAGCTGTCTTGCCCTTTCCTTTCCCCCTGTTTGTGGTTTCTTTTTTTTTTTCTTTTTTTTTCTTTTTTTTTTTGTGCGTGTGTGTTTTTTTTTTTATTTATTTTGTTGAGGGGTGAGTGTGTGAGGCTGCATCGTCGCTTTTGCTCCATGGCTGTTGCCTTTCGACCACGACAGCCCTTGGCGGCGCCGAGGGGAGGCAGGGGCTGCCCCTGCCCCCGGTGGGTGCTCGGCGGCGCCCGGAGAGCGGGAGGCTGCGAGGGGCGGCGGGGGGTGGCTACCAGGGCGCCCGCCGGGGCCACCCGCTGCCCTGTCCCGGCGCTCAGCCGCCACCGGGACGCTCTTATCTCCTGGTCACTTCTCTCCTCCTGGCCGAGGGTAGAGTGGGATTTGGGGATGACCAAACAGTTGAGCTGCGCTCTCCCCGCTTCCTCCTTTCCCCAGCCCAGAGCTGTGCGAATTAAGCTAAATTGCAAATTAAGCTAATTTCTCTGAACCAGACGAAATCGTATGGAAATGGGGAAGAGGTGCCGACGCTGGGTGGTCGGAAACCCACATCTGCTGGGGATTCTTGGGCTAGCTGGCTGGGAGAGCCACATGCACACCGAGCCGGCCGCTTTAATGAGCAGGCCAGGGGCATAAAAGTTCCCTGCCGGTGCTTGAGCAGCGAGATTCTCATTCGTTTACTCCTTTTCTACACCTTCTCGTCGAGGAGCGTCCGAACCCCGGGGGGTGATTCCGGGGGGCAGGGCGGCAGAGGGAGCGCTGCGGTGCCCGGTACCGACCCCGGTCCCAGGCGTCCCCTGCTCCCTGCAGCAGGACGGTGTCCTCTCCCTTCTACTTTAGTTTTCATTAAAGCAAGCAACCACTCAGACCCAAACAAGCACCCGAAGGGCACATCGTTCCTTGTATCTGAGGCGCAGCCCTGGCCGGATGGTCCCTCCGACGGCTGTTCCGCCCGGCACCCCTAAACTCAGGAGGGTCCGGGGGTGCCTCCTCTTGCCCACCACGTTGCTCAGCAGCCCGGTGTACGGCTTGAAAAGCCCAGACGCGTTTGAATTTATAGAGTGCATGATGTCATTGACCCTGGACCGAACGTATCAGGAAAGGGTATCTTTCTCGGATGGATTTGGGGACAACGAAGCCCCATGTCCCAGAGGTGAGACGCATCCTCCTCCCGGACCAGCTCTTAGGAGTTTGCAGAAGAACGTAAACCCAGAAGAAAAAGGTTTTTTGCAAAGAGGCATCGGAGAAATATCATTTGAAGGTCAACCTGTCAGTGCGGGTTAATGAAAAGGACTTGTGCCTAATGGGCCTACTTATAGCCTCTGTTAGCTCAGCAACCTGGATTCCAGCGTCCAGGACAGAGACAAGAATCGGGCCCAACAGGCCCAAATTAGTTGCTGCCGTTGGAGGTGGAGGAATGCTGGTTTACGTTCCTATTATCGGTAACGAACGCCCACATATTTCAGGCACGACAATCTTGCATGCAGCCGTTATGTATACAAAAATTAAAAAAATAAAAAAAAAAAAAAAGAGAAGAAAAGAGGTGGCATGCAGGGCCGAGAAAACCCAAGACACTGACCATTTTGAGAGTTGTAACCATTGGCGGTGAGCGAGGGACCCTACAGGTTTTACCACTGCATGTGTAAGCAATTATTCGAGGATTGCTTATATTTATGACTGAGGTTCCAGAGTTGCGATTAAAGCCTAGACAGGAGTAACAGAAAGAAAAGGACAATGAACTCCAACTATGTTCCCCTCTTTGTTAGAAGAACAATAATAAAGACTTTGCAAAAGTCTACTGGGAACTCACAGTGTGTCTCTATTTATTTGGTTTGTCATATATCTGTCCTACACATACACATGTATAAACACCCACATACATATACAGACATGCCCATTTTTTTTTCTTTTTCAAGTAATGTTGTCTGCATTCCTGGAAAAAAGCATCTTAAGTCGCTCTCGAGCTCGGAGCTAATGAAATAGCTCGTGAATGTAATTGCTTTCATCAATAAATATTTCATCCTCCAACATCCGATGTTCAAGCTTTGGAGGAAGCAGAGGTTAGGTTGGTATTGTTTTGGGTTTAGGCTAACAAAAATCAACATTTCCATCATCATTTTTCATAGAAAGTCTTCGTTTAACAATGTTAGGGTTTAAGCAACATTCATAAGACCAAAGGCAACCTCGCTTGGCTTGGAAAAAAGATCCCTTTGGAGCAGTGACAATTAACTACAAGTTCTCCTTAACATCACGCCCCGAAATGTGGGTGTCGTCCTGCCCGTGCCCCCCACGCCGTGTACCTGCTGCCCCGCACCCCGCTCGGCTCGCCCGGGGCCAGCTGAAGCACATGGTCTGGTCTTTAAACTCAGCATCTAACTCCTGCAAATGTCGGGTGCACACTTGTTAGAAGCATCAGCCTGGACCGCAGTTCCTATACGCCTATCTCAGTGTAATTGATCTGGCTGAGTGAGGTCTTTTTGATAATTTGGATACACCAAGTCTCCAGTTAATGACATATAATCAGCCTTTAGGTCACTTGGTCATTCTCTTATTATAAACCCCTCCTGCTCTCTCTGATCTCCTTTCAAACTAAATTTCACACAAACAAATAATGCAAGACAGGGACAAGTCCTTAAAATACAAGAGAGAAATACTGGAGAATTGCTCTTGGGGAACTATAAACATTTTTAAAAGTAAACCAGAAAAGATAGGAAAGAACATCTTATCGAGAAAGAGAGCATTGTGTACAAAACACGGAGGGAAAACGATCTGGCTTTTGTTAAAAAATGACATAAAATTAAAATAAAAATAATCACAAACAGAAATGGCATAACATAAACAGAAGGGAGGAGGCTTTACTAAAAATGCGCGGCTGTACTGTAATTTGTTCTTACAGATTATACAGTCGACCCATGAATAGGCAAAATCTTTGTTCGCTTCACTCTAGCTGGGAATAAAATAAAATAATTAAAATTATTACATTATTAAAATTATTTAAATTATTAAAAATAAAAATAATTAAACAAAATTGTATTTCCTCTTCTCTTCAGGAAAGTAACTGAAGAACCCGGGGAACAGAGTGTCATGTACCTCCTCAGACTTGCAGGGAGTCGGAGCCGTGGCCAAAATATTTGGTATAAATGCGACAACAAAATAAATATTTTACATCACCGTGCAGAACATACTTTACTAATTCAAGAGTTTGTTTTTCTACTTTTCGTTTTTCTTTCCTCTTTGAAGGGGCAACACTCCCTTTTTATTAGATATTCCCTAAAAGATGATTTTGATCTCCGTCCAGGTGTGCATATAGACACACGGAGAGGTTCTATGGCAATGCTGACAGGTAGGTGCGTGCAGAAGCTGGTGCGGTGACCGGGGAGAAGAGCGAGCAGAGGTGCCCTAGGTGAGATCCGAGGGCCCTGCTGGCTGCAGGCAGCTCATTGTGAAAGCAAGTCCCGGTTTTTTGGAACGAGAGTTGATTTATGAAAACGAGAGCAGTATTTCAGTCTAGTTCAAGCTATAGCGCTTCGAGGAAGAAGCCTGAAGGAGACTACAGCCACTCTCCCTTACAGACATCAGCACCTTTCAAAATGTTATCAACATGAGTTTTACCAAAAATCTCATTTGTATTTACTATGGGATATGGAGAGGCGTTATATGAGCGCGTAAGCGTAAGGTGAAGTTGCGAGAATGATCGCGGGGGCTCCCTCAGCGAGAGAAAACGGAGCGAGGGATACGTGGGTGAGAGTGTCACGAGGCCCCAGAGCTGGGGATGTGCGTGTGACACATTTTGCTACTCGTTCATTACGTTCCTCGTCTTTTCAGCGTTTCTAAGAGACCTTTTTTTTTTTGCGCTGCCCTCCCTGGAGCTGCTGGGTGGAAGGATCAGCCCGTAGCCACCCCAAGATCCGACCCGGTGAGTCGGGGGGCGGCTGGGAGGCAGAGCCCCGACGGTCCCGCCGGGGCGCACGCCCGGGGCCACCAGCCGCCCGGGGATGCTCCGCTCAGCTGCGGCCGCTGCCCTCGGCAGGGCCCGTCGCCACCTCTCCCTCCGGCCGGGAGTCGAAATGCTAAAGGCAGAGGGGGAGGAGGGGTGTCCCCCGGTGTCCCCCGCTGCCCCCATAGCCCCCCTCGGTGGCCCCGGCGGCGCCCGCGAGGAGCCCCGGCGAGCTGGGGGCGGCTGGAAAGGGTTAAGAGCTTCCCCTCCTCCCCCCGGAGCCCCCTGAATACCGCTGCTTTCCTCTAGAGGTCTCATTAGGGAAACCCTAACTGCTATTTTCAACGTTTCCTCAATCAAGTGCCTTTAAATAGAGCTCCACAAACAAATTGGCGGCAAAAAGCGCGGATCTTGTCACGGGCGAGGCCGATCCAATATTTCACCCTTGTTTGCTTTGTAATTACAGCCTGGTTGGTGGCTACCTGCCTGCCCGCTGGGGCCAGCTCCCCTCGCCCCCCTTCCCGCGGCTGCTCTCCCGGGGCCGGCAGGGCGAGTGGGGCCGCCCGGAGGAGCCACCTTAGCAAGTGTTCTTCGGGGGAAAAAAATAAATAAAAAAAAAAAATAAAAAACCCGAACGCGGAATCTCCCTGTCCAAACGCTGCCTGAGATTTTTTTTTTGCGGCGCTGCTCTGAAGCTCCAAAGCCGGGGTCAGGGATCAGGCAGCGCTCTCGACGCGGCGGAGTTTGCTTCTCCTTGTCTTCGCTCCCCCTCCTCCTCTCTGTTAAACCGCTCTTATGATTTGTTATATTTTCCACAGCTGCTTATTCTTGTTTGACTGTTGTACAAAGCCGCTTTAAATCCTCGGCAGGAAGAATAAAAGTTAAAGCCGCTTGGACGGGTTCCTGCAGGCTCGCGGGCTGGTGCGAGTCCATCTCGGTCCCTGCATAACGACCCCTCTGCTCACATCAGGTCTCGATAAGCCTCGTTACTGCGGGTCGGGGCAGCAGCTCGCTCGCAGGCATTAACAAAAATAGGAGCTAATTCAATTACGTCTGAAAGCCAGGGTGTAACAGAGGGAAACCTCAGCGCTTACGAAATAAGCTGCTATATTTGCTTTGCTATAAACCGAAGAGAATATTTTATGACGGAAAGGAATAGTACAACACAAAAGGGAAATATGTCAATAAATCTCTTTTTATGGATTCTCTTTAGCAGCGAAACACTAAGATTTAACGGGTGCTAACTCAGCTATTTTGCAGGTACCTCTAAAGATACGTAGGTAGAAAATTGACCCCATATCTTCTATCCCAGCCCCCTTGGTCGGGGGAGATCCAGCTCTGCAAATCCCAGTTCCACAAGGAAACTTCCTCTGACTTCCATGGGAGCTGCGCTGACACAAGGGTTCACATCTAACCGCTGCAGGAATAGGCTCCAATTATTTATGGCGCCACCAGCACTAGCCTTTCACAGTTTACAGATACACAAAACTTTAAGTCAGAAATAATGCTCCACCATCCATGCTCCACTATACCATTACACTATTTTCTTTCTAGTTACTCCAAAACTATTAATGTTTGAGATTGTTAATCCACCTGTGGGCTAAGTTTCAGCTTTATTTTCACAGGGCCATTTTCAAAAAATATTTTTGCATGCTAGAATAAAGATAGGTACTTCAGGGTGTGAGTGGATTCCAAAGTAGCAAAGATACTTGAGATAAGTGCAGGTTAAGCATATAGATCCCTTTGAGGATTTAAAGCTTAGATACTTTTGGAAATCGAAATACACAGCCCTCTGCATCTTGATAACTTTCAAAATGTGCTTAATGGAAAATACATTTATTTTCAGAGCCATGTTCCATTGTAAACCAGCATTCATACATCCTAGAACTGGTTTATTCAATACCAATATGTTTGATTCTAATTGCTAGGAATGTTTTGTTATCTGTTTCCATGCCTTGTTTTGGTTCTTTCTTATTATCAAGTCCTGATATTGCTTACCCTGAGCACTTAAATCCAGTTTTCAGTCACCTAGAAAACAGGGTAGGTCCAGTGGTTTGCTGTTGGGCTGTAGTGATTTGGAAGTGCAGGGCTTGAAGCAATTGCTTCACATGCAATCTCACAGTGCAGTGCCTTCTGCATCTCTGCACACACACACATGCAGCACGGCTTTTTAACTGTCTAGCAGCTATGAAAGCAGAAGGCAGAGGTGGCATTGGCAGTTAAATGTGTTCTTTCAAAAGTAAGTCCTGTTAGTTAAAAATTGTCTTATACATTGCTAAATGAAAGTCACCCTGCCTTTTCCCTGTGCTTTTTTATAATTAGAACAAGTGAGTGATTTCAGATTCCTAGTTTTATTAAGAAAGGTTGTAGAATGATCTAAGGTTCAAACATGTCAGTCCTAATCACGTGTTGAACAACATCTATAAAATACACCCATAGGGGAAAGAAAGACCACAAAACCTCACAGATACAGACCTCATCAGTACAAGTTTTCTTACTTACGGTAACAAAACTGCCCATCAGAATGGCATCTATTTGTATGAATTCAAGGTTTGCATGCACCTACTATTATTGGAAACAATTTGTACGTACTTGAGCTAGCTCATACACCATTACCCGTCGTGCACAGGAAGGCAGAGCACAGTGCGGGCTACTTTTACTCAATTTCTCACTAAGCAAAGTAGTCTGAGCTAAACTCTATACCGTTGCAGTAAGGCACTGTGAGCACTGTTTTATAGCCACCCCGAGGACCTCTACACAGCAGTCTGCAATACAGACAGAGTAGTAGGAAAAGTGAATACTGGATATACATACTTATCTGCATGCCAGAGACTCTCCCTGCATACTCTGGAGCCTATGAAGGGCTTCCCCTGACTCCATTCATGTACTATTCATAAAGATATGTCCTGGCTTGTAAAAACAGTACATGCCTGTTTCGTATGATCTGTACATGCACACATCTGGGTTGCATGTGTGGAAAAGTAAAGGCATATACCGCAAACAACCTTACATGTGCAACTTTCCAGGCATGGGTCTATAAGTCTACAATGCAGTCTATCTACAGTGCAGAAAATGACATTCTTCTGCACAGGAGGGCATTTTTAAGTGGCTTCCAAATAAGAAAAAATGCAGTATTATTCTTAGTAACACAACAGCCGCTTATTTCTCCTGGTGGCTCCTGAATTTTTCTGCAAACCCATCAAGATGGAGTGTTACTCCTAAACACCAACGTGCACACAGCAATCAGAATACTTCAGATATTCATTTCTAGAGGCTGATATTATTAAAATTAAAAACATCTGCTTTAAGGAATGCAGATTTTCTGGATGTAAATGCTTCTCTACTCCCACAGTAAATTCAGCTACTTGGGAAAAAAAATGTGATTCTGAACAGTCATTGCATTGTTTGACACAGTAGCAAATGGAACAATGCTGCCCGTAATTATGTTGTTGTTCAACCAACAATTGGAATTGGATAAAGGCTTTCAGCTGGGAACACTTTTCTAATACCTCTGTAGGTAATGGGTTCCCTAATGTGTGCTGGTCTCTGACTACTTAGGCCCTGCACACTGTGCAGGGGTTCACCCTCATCTTGCCAAGACAGCTCCCAAGGAGATGAGTTTGTCACTGTGACAGGCTTTTTAATATTTGCCTGTTATCAGCTTACTGACGTAGTACTTCAAGGGAGAGCAGTGAACAGAGCACCAGCTGCCTGCATTTCAGATACTATCATCTAATCCTGATTAGAGACACCATGGGCTAGAAACTCCTCCATAAAGCTGGGGGAGAGGAAACCTCCTCCCTTTTGTGTGCCCCTCAAAAATCTTTGGGGAGAGAGCTTTAATACTTTCATTAGCTTCTCTTATATTGAAGCTAAGCTGTGTGTGCCTGTTTAAGAATGAGTAATTATGTGTGTTGACTACCACATAACACATGGATTGCTATGCTAGTGACATAAGTGAAATCAATATCAAAGGTGGAATTGCACTGAACACTGTGATACACAGGACATTTTGTTACTTTTCCTGTCAGGCTGACTCTAAATATAAAAAGAAAGTTGCGAATTGGAAGTATTGATCCTGCTGACATGGGGAACAAAGAAAAATGGAAGGCACTACACGAGGGGACTAAGAAAACATGACGTGACATAGGAATGTGTATGGTGCTACACAGAGGTAAATAACAGAAGTTAAAGTCCTTTTCTTATTCTGCTTTTTATAAATATGTGACTAGGCAAAATTTTGAGGTTTCAGAAATAAAGCATAAATGGAAACTTAGATGAAACATAGCATTGTTGTAAGCTAAGTAAAAAAAAATACCTTGATAGCTATTTCTCTTTTAGAAAAGAGTATAATATGTTCAAATACTTTTCTGTATTGGGTAGAATTGGTCTTTCCTTTGTATCACAGGTAAAAGAGTTTAGAGACAGGTTCTCTACTGGTGATATGGAAAATCTCCAGGCCATTTTAGGTACTGATTAGCACCACACCTTCCCACAGCTGCTATCAGGAAATCTGCTCTTTTTGGGATGTATGCTATGAAGTTATAAAGAAGGCAAACGCAGGATTTTAAATTCTAATATTGTTTACATTCTATATGAGTTGATAAACACACATATGCAAATGCACGTACACATATTAATTTGAAAAAAAGTAGATTTTAGTGGTTTCCTTTCAGTGTTTACATCTTAACCACATTAACCACTGTTCTAATTAAAAAAAAAACAACCCAACATTAGGTTCTAGCAGGATTAGTAATATTTGAGAGCTATCTAGCTCTTGAAAAATGCTTGGGATTCTCATGGATCATGGTCTTTGTGGAGACAAGAGTCTTCATTCCAGGTGGGCACAATAAGTTTCACTAAGTAAGATTTGCACAGAGTGCTACAGATGTTGGTCACTGTAGAAATGTAAAGTATTTGTGCCTTCAAAATGAGAGAAAGAAAGCAAAATCCATTCATTATATCTGACTTCAAGGAAGTGCTTACCGAAGGTGAACAGTTGATTATGAAGCAAATATGTATTTCTTACAATTATGGGCTTGAAACTCTGGTTGCATTTCTTGTATGGAATAGGGATGCTACCTACAAAGTCAGATACAATGAAAAAAGGAAAATTTTTTCTTTCAGTGACTTAAAAATACTGCAAATAAAACTATTATTAAGCTAGATTAAATAAAGTGGAAATGTGCTTTCAGGTTTTAAAGCCAAGAATGTTCTTTGTGCCTCCATCCATTTCTGTGCTCCACATACCCTATGCTGTTTACACAAGGATTATCTTGTTTATTTTATGGTTATTATGCTTCATAGAAGCTAATCAAGAGAATATTTCTTTTTTTTATGACAAAAAGTGGATGTTGGATTGCTCAAGTTGCGTTTATACAACATTCTTGGGTTTGTGATAGTGTGATATTTAATAAAGTGTTTATAAAGGCAGATATAATAGTTTATCAGATCTCAGGCAGTCATAATAACAAAACTGCCCTTAGCCCGTGTGCTATGTACTGTACTTTGTAATTTACAACACTGCACTTTCTAAATTACTTCATAAACTAAGGAAGTTGACTACCAAAGAATCAATCTTATGAGAACTAAGAAATCTTTCCCTAAATATTTTTTCTGTTACTTAGTCTCCATACAAATCATTATTAATAGCTTGGACTCAGACAGAAACTTCACTCCCTCGCAGCATGCAACACATGCATGCTGTAAGATATTTTCATGCACTGTCATCTCTTTAAATTTCCAGTGGAAGAGACTTTTCAGGTTAAAATACTACATGCCTAAAGTGGTATCCTGCACAAAGAATGGGATAAAGGGAAGAAAAAAAGATCAAAAGGAAGCTGAAGATCTTACAGAGGAAGTATAATGGAGCAATTCAAGTGGGGGCTAATAGTTTATGAGATCGTGAATGGAGAATGGATCCGTTAATTTCTGTGTTGCTGGGCTCTACCAGCTTATGTCAAGTTTGTTTGGTGGAGTCACTCTAATGGCATGTGTAAAAGGTCCTTCAACATGAATAAAAACCCGTGCCAATGAGTCCAGTCTTCCTTTCAGATGAAGAAGCTGCTTTGAGAAACCCTTCTTGTGAACACTGGAAGGCTCAGGCGTGCATCCCAAGCTAATACTGGCCTCTCCCCATTCTTTCCTAAATTTCAATCTTCTTATTCCCCGTGTCTGCTATTGCATGAAAAAGAAAAAGTTCTTCACTATTCAAAAGTGGGAACTATTATGTTATAACTCAAGACAAATTTTTGGTCTGCAAGTAGGTAACTATCTCTAGCATTTACTTAATCCTCATCTTTGAAGTGACTTCTGCAGTTTTTCATGACGTGCACCTGTAGATACAAAATATGACTTAGATCTTTGTTATGGTCATTATAAAATCATCACCCAATTAAATTTGAACCTTTTATGAAGAGGAAAAAAAATTATCATTCATACATATTTACATTGTTCATCTTCACAATCTTGGTCAGCATAAATAAACATCAAATTCACATCTCTGTAAGTGGATATATCTTCTAGCTGGACAAAACTTCTCATATTTCTAACAAGCAGTCTGAGTACACAAAACTGGTGTAATTTTTTGCACAAAGAGCTATGAGTTTTAAATCCTGATCAGATTTTGGTTTGAGAGAAGTACAGAGATTGCACTTTGGTGCTCTGACTCAAAAAAGGATCAACTGATAATTGTGTAAGGGGCAGCATCTTCCTTTCCCATCTAATAATTTCCTGTCAGATCGCAAGAAGTAGTTTGTACCCTTATTGCTAGTTTTAGAGGAGATGTATGGCAGTCTAAGGTGATTATTTGATATAGAAAGCATAGAAAATTAAGTGTTTTGAGGTTGCAAGTGTTACAGGCAGATCAACAATTATCACATATGGGACATGCTTAAAACACTAGGTGGATGAATAGGTGATTTTCTTAACCTCAACAGAAATACATGCAGTTGAAAAGCTGGAATATATCATAGGCTATTTCTTGTAAGCACATTTGTTCTCCAAAGTTTTTTCCACATTTATATAATCTGCTCAGAATGGTATCGTTACTTCCTTATTCAACAACTAGAGCTGATTCTACAAAAGAATGATTATTCCAGGATGAAGAAATTTGTAATGGAGAGAATCTGTGATAATCAGAAGCATTCTGCTGTAGATAATGAATGGATAGGATTCCTGATGAATTCAAAGAGCCAAAATTGCCACCTCCTTAGACCTCTTGAGCAATAAGAGTTCTTGTCCACCAACTGGTAAGATGATGTATGCAACAGATAATTTTTTCCTAATGGGATTTATGAAGGTGAAAACTGTAGAGGACTGGGTAGCACCTTTGGAGCTTTATATGGAAATCCATCATGGTATGACACTTTCTGAAAGAACTGAGGGTTTGGAGAAGCAGAACAGGTTGTGAGTGAGACAATATCAGGTGGATAGATACTATGACAGCATAAAAGAAGATTACATTTGGAACAGAGCAAAGTATGACAATTTAGAAATTAAAGGAATGTGAGATGAAGACATAGGAGAGAAAAATAAAGATTTTGGTGAAAACTAAACTTATAATGGAAGTGTACCCTAAAAAGTGCAGGAAAAATAGATTTATTGATTGGGAGTAACATTACAAACTTTGAAGAGAGAATCAGAGAAAGAAACTGAATAAAAAATCTGTACTGGAAAACTAGAATAGAGAGAGGCAAGAGCAAAGAAAGAAGAGCAAATTGAAGAACGTGATGGTGAAGGTACTATATGGAAAGAAAAAAGAAAAGGATAAGATCTGGAACATGAAAGGAGGATATGAAAGGAGGACACAGTGTGAAAACTGGAAGAAGCAGGGGAAGTGACTGAAGAGCTGAAAGGTAAGACTTGAACAGCTCCTGCTGTGTGATGTGCCAATTATGAGTGTATGCTCAAGCCTGTACATACCAAAGGGCACTGATGCCCTATTCTATGTACTCTGCATGATTACTTCTGTTCCAGCTGAGTAGCAGGTAGTCTATGGAATTTCCTGTTTAAAGTCTGGTTTGTCCTTGCTGTAAGGTAAGACGGTCTTACGGCTGCTTTAATAAAGTTTCCTACAATCCTTTGTGGACTTTGAAGGCCATTCCCAACTTGAGAACCACATAGACACAATCTGGCTTCTGTTTTTTGACGGTGCCCTGAAACTGGTTTCAGTGACAAAATCACAAAGTCACATGGGCTACTCCTTCTGTGACACTCCCCCCATCCCCATTTGCAGTGTCAATGGTGCAACTGCTCAGTCTTTGGATCAACTAGTACCATGGTGTCCGTTGCTGGCTCAGTGGAATCCCAG
This sequence comes from Clamator glandarius, assembly GCA_033459285.1. Lineage (NCBI taxonomy): Eukaryota > Metazoa > Chordata > Aves > Cuculiformes > Cuculidae > Clamator > Clamator glandarius. The sequence goes on from JAUNZM010002215.1 coordinate 28,576, forward strand.
GGACATTAAAAAAAAAAATTATCATAAAAGATGTCTACCTACTGAAGACCTTCAGAGCAAGATTGTAATGAAAAGTGCAATGACACTCCCTGAAATCTTGCCAGTGCCTCATAAACTAATATAGGCTTATAATAAAACTTGCTTTTAAGCATTTTGTTTTGCCCTCATGCCACTTTATTTAATCCCACCAAAGTTAGAATCTGCCACGGTGTTGCCTCTCTTATTATGGTGTCTGCTGGAGATTTTGAAAAAAGGTATAGTATGCAGAGTTACAGAAGAAAATCTGTCAAGAGCATGCATGTAACACAAAGTTCATAGGGTTGCAATAAAATTAGGGACTACACACTTCTGGAGGATTTTGTTCAAGAATTAAAATAAAACTAAACCAAACCAAACTAAAATATGAAGATGGGCTAGCAACAGTCCTGTCCTTTCTTTGACCCTGTCATTATCTGTAACAGGGTGTAACAACATCCAAACTTTTTGTGCCTGTCTCATCTTGGTGGACAATGGTCCCACTTTGATTATACACATCTTTGCAGTCTCCAGTTTGAAATAACATAATACCACATAGTTGAGAAGGGAGATGTGAGTGTGTGAGGAGCTTTAGGCTAGTAATACAGTGCCACAGCAGATCTCCCCACCAAGTGGTAATACCTCCAACCCACCCTGCGCAGTGTTTGCTGGCTTCCTCTGGAGTGGCACAAGGTCTCTTCAGGAAGTTTGACGGCATCTGGACACTGCGTGTAAAAACATCAGCTGTAACTCTAGAATAGCTAGTCTAGCTGGTAAGTCCAGTCTTTCACCTGGGAAGATAATTTCTTTCACCATGAGGAAGTCATTGTGTGGAAGATACAGCGCTTTCCGGGAATCAGTTAAGGTGTGTGAGGTAACACCCCACAATTACTAAAAGCCATCAGAAAGATGGCCTCACCAGGCCCAAAATGTGAAGTTTGCTTCCTGTTTTTCTCCTTCAGATCTAATGCCCTACCGTGTGTATATTTTAGAAACAAAAATGACCTAAAAAATATCCTAGCCACCTAATAGGAGACACAGCAGACAGGATGAAAAAGACACCAAGTCAGTGAATGTATCTTGTTGCTTGATACTGCATGTTACTGTGGTGCTGAGTGCTGTGTGCCTCCATGAAGAAGAGAGCAGGCTGGAAAGCAGTGTGTTCCTGAGTACATCTCTGTCACTCTGCCTGTGTTGATAGGCGTGGCTAAAAAATCATGTCACCTGTTGCATTCATGATAAGACAACAAAATTAGTAGCTTGGGAAACTCCAGTTCTGCTCCAGAGATTCTCTGTCATTTTGGGCAAGGCATGACATTTTGGGTAAGCCAAAATATAGATGCCTAACCCTCGAGCCAGATATTCCACATACTTACCAGTCTGGAAAATATTCATAGTTTGTTATCATTCAGAGCTCTACAGAGTGTTGTAGAAATTTTTTGTAATGTAGTACTACCAATCACTCCACTGACTTCATAAAAACACATACTTTTCAGAAATGTCATCCAGGCTATGAAAGAAAGAGCATCCTTCACTACCTGAGGTGTGTCTTGGAATGTACAGGTAGAGAGAAGAGGAGACTGTGAGCTTCAGGGACACCTTCATAAACTCAGCCTTCATGGACTTAAGGCTACCAAACAGCTGGATTTCCTAGACCCATTTGCTTTTTCAGTTGTGAAACATTGTTTGGACAGGTATGTGTGTGTGTATATATATATACACACACGCACACACGTTAGGATTTCAAGCTGTGGCAGGTCAGATGCTCTGCCTAGGCTGCTCTGCAAGCAGGTTGTATACAGCCTGGTGGTAACCACAAGACTGCATGAACCCTCATATTCAGGCCAACACTTTCAGAGAGCATCATATTTATTGTGCACATGTGACAAAGTCACCACATGCCTGCACAGTGAGAATTACACTTCTGGGGACTGTCTAATGGGCCTACTGCCCATATGCTGCCCAGTCACTGGGAACATGCACAGTAAAAGCTCTGTAAGTCAGATTTACTGTGAATATAGAGAACAATCAAAAGGCAGCATGTGCAGCAGGATGTGTTTCTTCCTGAATTGTGCAGTGTAGCGCACATACGCTGCACAGATTTCCCAGGCTGAAATATGGGAAATCTATGTTGGCCAAACACTTAAGTCCTGAGGAGGGGCAATGTTTTCAGATGCGTTCAGCATGAGGGCCACAAGGAGTTTGCTTCTTGGTATGGTGATCCTGCCAACCTCGTTGCAAGATGGCTCAAATGCACTAGTGAAAAGACTCTGTGCCTGACTCATGCTGCCAGGTTCGTCTATCAAGCGGGCATTATAACTCCAGGTGATGCAGAGCTTGTGTTGCTCTATGGCATTAATTCATCTGTGCCTTCATTGCCCATCTAAATAGGAAGGTATGAGTTCATGGTAACAAGGATGCTTAATAAAGATGCTGTCAACATACATAAAGATTAAGAGTTATTCAGACTTTATATTGAATAGGCACTATGGAAATTATTCGTATTCTGAGAGCAGCAAGACCCTCTGAAAAGTGGAGAACACCTTCAATCCCTTCTAAGAGGGCATTTGGTTACAATTAGAGATGAAGTCTCAAACTACTTATTTATGCCTTGCTGAACTTCAGACAAAAAGAGATCCTGGTGTAAGCCAATTTAGGGCAAACCATTCGGACTTCTGATCACTTTTGGTTTCAGTGCAATTCACTATTTTTTATTCTTTCTGTATCCACACAAGAAAAACGCGAGCAGACTAGAAGTTAGGTTGATTTTGTGAGGTTGAGTTGAGGTCAGTGAAAAATTGATAGCAACTTTTCAGATGAAAAAAAATCATCAAAGCTAAAGGAAGCTTCTCAAAGTGGGATTTAATAGCAGCTATCATATTGCCTTCAATGGCTTGACCATTTCTTCTGCAGCTGTTTTATTTTAAAAGATTTCACCCCCATCCACATGTATCGGCCTATACACTGACCTAAGTACGCACATCCAAGTACTTTGGTCACTCATGATAACTATAAACCCTTCAGTGAACTACCAGAAAGGTAGTTCAAATGGAAATGCTGAAATTCAATATAGTGTTTAACTAAGTCACTGTCTAAGGTTAAGCCCAAGGAACAATCAGTACCACTGGGAGGAAAGGTAAATATATTAATTGCTGCGTGGCTTTCCTGAAAGCTGTCAAATAGTGAAGCAAATGAGTCTATTAAAATATATGCTCTAATTCATTTCAACATATTAGTGTGTATGTGTGTGAAAATGCATACTGAGTTAGGCACAAAATAAGAAAAAAAAAAAGACAAGAAGGTCGTTACAGCTTCTTGTCTTGTTGTCCTTCTGTGTGTGTAATCATCAATACAGTGAAGTTCTCAGAAGGGCCTAAGTGTGCCAGGCACCCAAAGCCCATTCTGTTGACTTTCGGGATAGACTGATTTCTGACTTAGTATGGGCTTTTTGAAAACTCTGCTTATGTGCATTATGCAAACCATAACTGAAAGCTTTTTCTGTATCTTATACCAGGATATCACCTTTTATAACAGTAAGTGTAAGCCAAATAAGACACAGGGAAATAATCAAGATGATGACAAAATAGTGAATAAATTTTCCTTTGGAAAGTGTGCATATGTATGTGTGTGCACACATGCATTTCCATTGCCAACTTTTTAAAGACACGCTTATTTTTGATTGAGTGCCCTCAAAAATGGTCAAGAAATGTTCCTTAATTTCAGAAGAGGTTTAGCAAAATTAAAAATCCACATTTGATTAACTAAAGAAATATTTCTATTTACTCATTTTTCCCCTCATCTTTATGAAAAACATACCAATAATTATGATGCAGTCCTATACAATGAAACAGTATGACACGATGCCATTCATAAAGCTGAGGATAAAAGAACTGAAAAATCACCACTTTGTTATGGACTAGCAGATCATAACAATTTTACCTTCTCTGAGAACTTTTGTTCATGAGGGTCCTCCTTTTACTACAAAATATTTCTCAATAGCAACAACAAAAATGGATTGCCAACTGGTCTTCTGTCATCCCTTGCTTGTTCTCCAGTCTAAAATAAAAAAATGTTCCTATAAAGCTGGCCTACAAACTTTAGTTTGAAAATGGGAAATTCAGTGTCCTACCACAGTGTGAAAGGCAAATATCTTATAGAGTAATGAGTCATAGAAAGCCAACAGAAAGACAGATTCCTGCAAGGCTTACTTTTTTCAGAGCTTTTTAGTCTCTCCTTGCACATACAAGTGAGCTACTGAAATGAGATGGAAAATCCTTGAAATAGTTGAACTCTCCCACAGTTTTCCATGAAAGTGAGCAGTCCTTACTCTTAATTTCAAAATTACCTGCAACAACTTGAAATTTCTTCATGATCACTGTAAATCTGAGGTGCCACCAATTGCTGCTGTTGGCAGTCATCTGCAATCACTGAATAATCAAAGCAGAAGAATCTTCAGGAGGTCTCGAGCCCAAACTCTGTCTCAAAGCAGGGCAAGGTAAGGGACCAGAACAGGATGTTCAGAGCTTTGTTCAGTCGGGTCCTGAAAAGTCTCAAGATGAGAGACTGCACGGCCTCTTTGCATAACACGTCTCAGTGTTTAACTATCTTCATATGATCTTTTTTCCCCAACATCCAGAATATCTAGTGTTTCAGCTGATGTAATAGTCTTGATGACCCTTCATTACACTTGTTTAGGTTTATCAGCTGTGCTCTCTTTCTATATGTTGCTTTCTCCCATTCGCTTTTGAATTATCAACTAGTGAGCTTTACTAACTGAACTTAAATAAATTGATTAGCTAATATGAGAGATGTTTTTCCTTATTCTTTCACTTTCCCTGTGCTTCCACTGATTACCCAGCTGTCGGTCTAACCATCATACTCTTGCTTGGAACCTGTACCATGACAACTTAGAGGGTACCAGGAAACACAATTATCATTCAGTTTGGCAAATGAAAATAGGGACTGAGGCAAACAAAGGTGTTCATTTCCATTGTGCTAGCTCTTCAGTCCTTACAATGTAAGAAAATGAGTAACTAACTAAATGTTGGGAATTTTGTAGATATGTTTATATTTTATCCTTCCTTACTGCCAGTAGAAAGATAAATTATTGCTGCAGCAGATTTCCTTCACTGTGAAAGGAAAGTGAATAATTCCCAGCTCAACCTCATGGTTGTTATTTTGTGGAGGATCAGATATTATAGAAGAGACCATTGAGTCTTCACTAGAGTTGTCAGGGAGGACATCTATGTCTAAGTAGTATAGACATCTCTCACACTCCTTAAGCGTGTCTTAATTCTACAAAATAGATATATTTCCCAATCTAAGCTGTCACCTAAGACAATCTGTACCATAACTGGTATATTTGTCCCTATTAAAAGAAAAAAATTACTGGAAGAGATAGTCTGTAACTACTCACACTGTGTTTTTGATCACTTGCAACAGGAGGAATGATACTAAGGAAAACATGAGCTTAACTGTGTTTAGTTGGAACTTACTGAATCAATTAATTGGCAATCTACTTTGAAAAACATCAGAACAAAAGATTCTAATTGATAAAATAATAAACTATTTTTTTGTGTGCCATGGAATATTTTTAAAATACATGGACGAGATTATTCAATATTAATTTTTAGTGCAAGTCATTGAATGCATAGAAACCACATTCAGCAAAATCTTCCAACCAATTAGCACCTAACCTGTGATTCATCTTTGTTTTTGAACTCTTAGGTATTCATAAAGTCCATTAATATTAGAAAACCTTATTTATGAAAGTCACCAACACTCTCCTTCTCTGTTGAAATCTGTCACTTTAGGAGTCTGTAGTAATAAGTTTACTTCTGCTTCATCTTGACTCAGTAGTTTACTAATAACATCTCTAACTTAGTTTCTAGAAAATAAAGCATTCAAGTCTGCTTAATACTTCACTATTTTAAAATTAGCTTGCTATATATTAGCTCTCCTGCTCAGATTTTTGTTCTCTCTGCAAAGACATTTGCAAGTCAAAGTGTTTTTAGAAGTAATATGTATAAATACTAGAGGGACCTAATGTGTCACTTGAAGTCTGACTAATAAAATGTGAGATTTGAGTGTACAAGAAATACATAATTATTTAATGGCTGATACCTTGTGAATTAATGATATTTTCTTTGCTACCTGTTTTTGAAATAATGAAACATAAAAGATGTCTCACTTTAATTTACAGGTCTTTTTACAACCACATTCACAATCACTAGCACTATCATTTAAATGCTTTCAGCTATCTGCAGTGCTTCTATGAAGTTTTAAAAATAGTATCTTGTGATTGTTCACAACCAAACAGCGTACTGAATGTGTAATAGTTATCTGTGTTACTAAAGAAAAAAAATGCAAAGTTATTAGGCTATGTTTATCTAAACAGCCCAAGGAAGATGTAATAGATTTAAAGTTACAGCCCAAGATCAAAGAACACAACAAATGATGCAGGAAACTACAACAGAAAAGGAAAATTTCTGTGAAGCAAAAACTCATTTGTTAATACGAATGTTTTAAGGTGGAAAGGGACATAATTTGTAATAGGACGATTTATTTATTTATTTTAAAAGAATGTTCTAAATTAGACTTATATTTTTGTAGAAGTAGATTTGTCCAAAATAAAAGAATACAAAGTGTCATCATTTCGTCTCAATTTCTTAGGCATTGTGAAATTGGTCCAATAGCCACTGGCAACCAGAAGGTGATGTTCATCAAGCTTTTGAATGGAGTCCCCTGGAAATTCAAGGCTATTTTCCCTTTGCTTTCATAAAAAGCTGGAGAGCTGCTCTGCTTTTCCACTGTCCTCACTACTGTTTCCTTGGGAAGGGAGCACGCAAGCAAGATGGAAGGCAATCCAAATGCTTGATAGAGCCAGAATGACCAGCATCATTCTGCTGGGAAAACGATAGCATGTGGAGAAGAAAAGACATCCGGATATATAGTATAGTACAGAATGAGATTATTTCTTGGCAAGCCAACCAGACATCCCTTCACTGAAAGAGAAATGAACACTGCTTAGAGGGGAAGTCTTTTTTTCAAAATACTTTAAATCTTTCAGAACCTGCATTGTATTTTTCAGATGGAATGATGGAAAAAAACTTCACTTCTTCAGCTTTTACAAACATGATGTATTTGAATCTTACAGATTTCTCATTTTTTTGCCATATATTTCATAGAATCATAGAATGACTAGGTTGGAAGAGACCCACTGGATCGTTGAGTCCAACCATTCCTATCAAACACTAAACCATGTCCCTTAGCACCTTGTCCACCTATGCCTTAAACACCTCCAGGGAAGGTGAGTCAACCACCTCCCTGGGCAGCCTCTGCCAGTGCCCAATGACCCTTTCCGGGAAAAGTTTTTTCCTAATGTCCAGCCTAAGCCTCCCCCAGCGCAGCTTGAGGCCATTTCTTCTCATCCTGTGCCCTGTCACTTGGGAGAAGAGGCCAGCACCCTCCTCTCTACAACCTCCTTTCAGGTAGTTGTAAAGAGCAATGAGGTCTCCTCTCAGCCTCCTCTTCTCCAGGCTAAACAACCCCAGCTCTCTCAGCTGCTCCTCATAAGGCCTGTTCTCCAGCCCCTTCACCAGCTTCGTTGCTATTCTCTGGACTCGCTCTGGTGAGAGGGCCAGAACTGAACACATTATTCAAGAAGTGGTCTCACCAGTGCCCAATACAGAGGGAGAATAACCTCCCTGGACCTGCTGGTCACGCCGTTTCTGATACAAGCCAAGATGCCATTGGCCTTCTTGGCCACCTGGGCACACTGCTGGCTCAACCAACTGTCAGCTGTCGGCTGTCAACCAACACCCCCAGGTCCTTCTCCTCCAGGCAGCTTTCTAGACAGACGTCTCCTAGTTTGTACCTCTGCTTAGGGTTGTTGTGCCCCAAGTGCAGGACCCGGCATTTGGCCTTGTTAAACCTCATGCCGTTGGACTCAGCCCAGTGGTCCAGCCTGTTCAGGTCCCTTTGCAGAGCCTCCCAACCCTCCAGCAGATCGACACTTCCATGCAGCTTAATGTTGTCCGCAAACTTGCTGAGGGTGCAAGTATAGTATTCCAAGTATGTGCTGAGAGCTTAGTATACAAGGATGTACATAAATGCATATATTTACTTCAAGGCTAGTTATGAGTTTATCTGCTCTCTTCTCTCCTTCATGTCTTGTGCATCTAATGATGAGGATTGGAGATGTCAGAGACTGCAGTGAACTTGCTTTTTGCACCAGTAATCTCCCAGTTAGTACTGGGACTTACTGGAATTTCACCTGCTTAGAAGTTAAGTGTGGAATTGTTGCTAGTATAACTTTCTGCTCTGTAACCAGTTCAATTTGCCAGTTCATTTTAGTATTAATCTAAATATTGCTGAGATTTATTTTTTGCAATTATTGAACTGTATAAAATTAGATAAAAGAAAAGTCTATTCTGCTCATACTTCTTTTATTTTTTTGTAGAACACTCTTCTTGCTAAGTTTAATGTAGATATTATTTGCAGTTCTTTTCCTTCCAGGGTTTACTATGTCCCCTGGTTCTTTTATTACCAGTACAAACCCTCATTTTCAAATACAAGTAGGTAACTCCCTATCCCAAAAAAATATATCCCCTCCTTTGACTTCAGCAATCTGTTTCATCTGTTTTTCTTCAAATTTATTTTGCTTTACACATTCTGTAGGCAAATTTTAAAAAAGGTTGTTTGTTTGAGCTCAAATTGCCTTAGAACATGGATATATTATGCCAGTTGAAGCAGAAAATGGTTTTGTCTTACTCCAGACTGCAGAAGTTAATAATGCGTCTCCATTTTCTCTTTTAAAATAATGACTTAATAAGGGTCGATAAAAGGCCTGATAAAACAGATGGTCTTGGATGAAGTCCTAAGTTTGTCGGAACTGAGTCCTGTTTGACTGTAAGAAGGAGTACAGTGTACAGTCATAAGGAATACACTGAGAGGACTTAGTTGGAGGAACAGAGGTCTTGGTAGTTAATATCAGTAAGAACAAAAGTACTTGTGCATGGCAAATTTTTTTAACTACAGTCCCTTCATACAGGATTTCAGAGGAATAACAACTTAAGGCAGTATTGAGCTGATTAGGGCGACATGGGGAATTGGGAGTATATTTGTAAGCATAAGTAAACAAAAACTGCAATCAGATTATGTTTTCAGTGATGAATCTTCATACACATAAACAGGGTTGACTGTTGAACGCAACTAAACCAAAAGCAATTACACATTAAGAGGAAGGAACTATAGGCACAATATGGAAGAGAATAATTTAGGAGTGAAAGAAATGAAGAAAAAAGAGAAATATCCCTTCAGTTAAACTTTTTTTTCCCCCCCTCAGAGAATGAACAAACAATCTCCTCTAGGTCTAGTTCAATGAAATTCTGAGCAATACAGAACATTTTACAAAACCTCTTCAAATCTATTATTAAAGAATACATACTTAGGCATTTCACGCAAGCTTTATAGTTCCATTGCATAAAGGTTACTAAGATGTAGGTAACAATGGCTGGATTTATTTGTCATCCAATTCTTGCTATTAAAGGCTTGAAATACAATACACCTAAACAAACAAATTTATAATGCTTGTACATTAAATTTTACTGAACACGAGATATCAGATTTATCTGTTTTATTTTATACTAAACATGACAGAAACACACCATGAAATGGAAAAAAAAGGTATTGAAATAAATTCTGTAAGTAAAACAAGATCTTTTCAGTGTGGATATTATTGTCAGGCTAAGTCAACTGCAAGTATTAGGGGAAAAGTAATGGTGTGGTTCTGGAGAAAGGTAATGGCTGTAGCCCACAAAATATTTTCCTCTAGCACCATCTTAAGGAAAATTAGTAGTGTCCACCAACCATCTTATTTGGGAGTCATGATGATCTTAACAGAAATTTTCCCACAGAGATTTGGTGCAAGGTATCTTTAAAACATCTGATACTACACCTCTTGCGTATGAGGGAAAGAGCTATCCACTGTTAGGTCTATACAACTTACAAAGTTTTGCTATATTAAATGACTAACCAGTATATTTTTTGCTGCTTTGATAATAAAGAAATAATTTGTCTTTTCCTTTCAAAAAGTGCTCATATTTTTCCCTTCCACAACGAATCTTGAAGAGGTAATTGAAGCATCAGCACCTATCAGAGAAAATGGAAAGAATACATCACTGGAAATCCTGGAAGCTTTTCAGGGGTGTGTTTGTTTCAGAATAAATGAAGTCCTCTGAACTAATCCTCAGATGAAAAGAGGTTCATATGCGTCTTTAATTAGATCACAATACTGTGATAAAGAAAATTTAATAAAGCATTTTGTCCTTTTATTACTTTTATTTCATGCAACATATCTTCTTATCCAAGCAAGATGTTTGACTTCAAAGGAAGTGCTATCCAGCCTCCCTTTGCTCAATAAATAACTCCCAGAGGAGTAAAAACAATATATGTTTGTAGCTTTGCTGAAGCTGCTGAGTGGTGAGAAAATCAATCATTGCTGTTCTTTTCTGTAGATGTAGGTCTTAGATGAATCTCTTCCTTAAAGAAATTTCTGTATAATTTGGTGCATGTCATTAACCCTTCACCTTCAGGAAAGAGCACCTTAATAATAAAATGAAATAAAATTACTTCCCTTTCTGGAAAACATTTATCTGCAGTGGGGCTGACCCTGTGCAGAGGGCCTGGTCAGAATTCATACTAATAAAAGAACTGAAAAGTAGCTGAAGAAGTGTGTTGGACAGGTAGTGGCATAATCAGAAAATGACCACAAACTTATTTTTCTTCAGTATGAATACTGTGTTCAGTTTTTTGCCCCTCACTACAAGAAATATATTGAAGTCCGGAGAAGAGCAATGAAGTTGGTGAAGGGGCTGGAAAATCAGTCTTATGAGGAGCAGCTGAGGGAACTGGGGTTGCTTAGCCTTGAGAAGAGGAGGCTGAGGGGAGACCTTATTGCTTTCTACAACTACCTAAAAGGAGGTTGCAGAGAGGTGGGTGTTGTTCTCTTCTGTTCTCTTCTCCCAAGTGATAGGTGAAAGAACAAGAGAGAATGGTGTCAAGCTGTCTCAGGGGAAGTTTAGATTGAACATTAGGAAAAATTTCTTCACAAAAAGGGTTATCAAGCACTGGAACAAGCTGCCCAGGGAGGTGGTTGAGTCCCCATGCCTGGAGGTGTTTAAAAGGTGGATAGATGAGGTGCTTGGGGACATGACTCAGTAGTATTCAGGTACAATTGGAGTTGATGGTCTCTAACATCTTTTCCAGCCTAATGATTCTATGTTCAGCCTGTGTGTTACAATAACTGGTAAATCCTTCCCTAAAAAAATATCACAAGCTGGGATCTCTCAAACTTATTATGTTGTATAATAAATTTCTATTTTCCCTCAACAACTGCTTAATTTTATCAAGATAATTTCGAAATCCAGTCTTGCCTTATAATTATTCTATAGATGCCGTTTTCCAGATAAAGTGGTTTGAAAACGTACCCCCTAAAAAGCTCAAACTAAAGATTTTGTTACTCAGCACCTGCAGTTCCACTCTTGTGCAGAACTTGGAAAGTTACTGCTTTAAGGATTTGGCAAAATATTTGTACATAACATCATCTGTGGAATGGAAATAGATGTAGAAGGTGTAAAACCATGGTTACCACTGAGGGTTTCTTCAGTCTAAATTAGGTACAAGGTTGCAGAAGAATGATGTCAGACAAACAAGAGTGAGGAAAGATTATGAGCTTAGTGTTTTGATATTGTGCTTTTCCATTCTTTCTCTTAAAGTTTAGTTTCAAATGATGTAGAATTTGGCAGAGTTCTGAGGGAGTGTGTGCTTTGGCAGAGGATTTCAAGGAGGAAACAGGATAGAAGAATGAAATTACTGTTTACAATTTAGCTAGAATTAAAGGAAGAAGGGGTAAATTCTGCTTTCAGTTGCACTATGGGACCTCATATGTATGTGCAAGAAGATTTTTTTAAACTGCTGTGTCCCTTCATGCTGATTATATTAAAACTCCTATTGAATTTTCTTTTAACTGTAATTCTCAGATTTTATTGCAATAAAGTAAAACCTTTAAAAGACATCATTGTATGTTATTTTTCCTCGTTCATTCATCTTGATTTAACATGGTGTGCTTTTTCACTTTGTATTTTAACAAGCTTGCTCTTCAGTTTTAGAGTAATTTTTTATCACTCCCAAATGGAAGTTTATTTTGTTTTAATGTTTCTTTCACAACTAGTTTGAACTTCCATCTGGCTTTAAAGAAATATTTACATAGAAATAATGCAAAATTGTGTGGTGTAAATGTAGTGCCATTAAACTATCCAAATAGTAGGAAAGATGTTTAATTGAACATAAAACACTTGCAAAATGTAAACATTGCTTGTTTTTGTCCCACTTGCTTTATCCTTGAACTTCAATGACACAAATTAAGTAATTCATAATGTACAGTCTGAAGTGTCTTCTCACAACTCTGTTTTACATGTAGAAATGTTTTCTGCAACTGCTTGTTCCCCTGGTGCCACTCTCTGTGACTCTAAAATATTTCCGCTGTCTTCAAGATATTCAGTCCTTGACTGATAACTACAGTCACCACAGCGCAAAGTCATGCACTGCTGTACATAGTACATGTGCATAGAAACAAACAGGTAGAGCCCTCCCTACCCAAATCTTTCAAGGCTGTGTGCTGGAGTAGCAGAAGCTGTAATATGCAGACCATTTTTTTACTGTCCTCTTATTTGCATCTACCAAATTTACAGAAGGATAAACCCACAGGATTATGACTAAATGGAAAGTTGGCCAAACAAAAGCAGGAACACCTGGGCTTCTGGCAAGGGGGTGAAGGCTGTGTCCCCTTCTGCTGGGATCACTTTAGGCACCAAAGCAGAATGGCTAATACTGAGAGAGATGGTTACTACTCTAAGCACTGTGATCCAGAGGGCTGGATCTGCTTTTAATTGAGGTTTCACCCATTAGTTTTACCTTGCTGAAAAGCGTACCCACCTCTTTGACCTGGGAGAGCTTTTTGTTGTGCAGGACTGGCAGACTGACTGCTTGTTCTGTCTGTCTGCACTTTTGTCCATTGCTGCTGTGATTCATGGTATGATTTTCACAGCTTCAAAGGAAAGTTGAAAGACATCTGAAGGCAGTGAAGCGAGGAGCTGTCAGGCTGGGCAGATCCATCATGACAGAGGAATTAAAAAAAACGGGGGAAGGAGACTCATGGCAAAGTGTGTTAGTCCATTCTCAGTCCCCTTTTCCTTCCAGTTCTCAGGTGGGCACTGCTACCCCTTTCACAGCCAGATGTACCAGTGACCCTGGCAGACATGTCAGGGCACTCTGTCTGCTTTTGATATGACTTAAACATGAGGAAGGACCATAGCACAGAGCTCAGCTAGAATTGAAAGCTCATGGGGCAGGACAGGGCACCCATCCCCAGCAGGATTTAGGAGTCTCCAGGCAAGCCAGCTTTTAGTGAGGCAGATTATCCCAAGGGCAGAATCCCAGCAGAGCCTGATGTAGATTAGGAGGTCTTTGCATCGTTTCCAATTTATGCTCCAATTTTGTGCCTAAACCCACTCACATTCTTACCTTATAATCAACTTATTTTTGGTAATAAACAGTAGTTGCTGACAAAAAAAATCCTCAGAAATATTATTTCTCTTCTAAACCTTTATTATTCCTTGAATTCACTGTCCCATTGTCTCCAGCTTCACATTGTTCTGTCATCTTTGCATTTCATATCTATTTACTAACATTTCAGGTGCTGCCATTCACAGTAAAATGATACAACTCAGTGTAGCAGGCACAGAATTACTGCAGGAAGGAAGATAACGTAATGTGTACTGTCCTCCATCCAGTTGTTTTAGAGCAGAGGAAAAGACACGGGGCAGGGCAGTGCAACACCATGATTATTAGTAAGATGATATTACTGAAATATTTTTTTCCATGATTACTTACTTTGATGTTTGCATGAATGAATATCGAGCCTGTTGATTCTCCTTCAATTGACTTGGAACAGATGCTGTGGCTATAGAGATACACAGACCCATTACACAGTCTTCATACTGAGATATCATTTTCCAGTGGGTGTTCTAAAAAAACCCAACAAGAATATTTGCTGAAATACAGCTTTTAAAAGCGAGAATTATTGAATGTTCACAACATTTTGGATTTGGATGTGAAAATTATGTCAGGGCAAACTATTCCTGAAAATCATAATCACCTTATTTAAACACATCACTACTACTTAACAAATAAAATAGTAGTGTTACTAAGTGAAGCCTTTTTTGCAGTATAAAGTATGAAACATTCATGGCTGTGCACCACAAGGATAGTGTAAGACAAGACTTAAGGTTTGGATGGGAATGAGGAGATGGAGCAAATACAAATAAATGTCTTTAGCAAATAAATAAGAAAACAGAAAGATGTTGTTCTTATCAAATTATACAGCTTGATCATGAAAATATGATTGGTGCCTAGCCACACTAGCTTCCAATTTTGTCTTTGAAATGCTTCATGTGAAATAACTACTAAATAATGGGTAAAGAAAATGAGTTAATAATCTTAAGAAAATATTAATGAAGTAATTTTGAACAATAAATATTGTTTAAATCAATCTCATCTTGTTATCTATATAAATTATAAAGAGAAAGTTAAATGGAATTGTGTCAAATAGTTTTCCCTATTGCTTACTCATATCTAGTTAACATGTACTAGTGATCATATTCTTTCAAAGTGGCACACTTAAAAAATTGTTAAACCTCTACAAATGCTTACAGATGCTTTGATTCAGAACCACTATACTCTGTCATTTCTACCCTCTTTTCTTTTTTTTTCCTTGTTTTTCTTTCTAACATTTAATAAATCTAGACAGCAAGAAAAAAATGTGTTCAGGGAAAAGAAAAAGTTGTACCTATCATTAAGATTATTGGCACTGAGCCAGAAAAGCATGCCCATTCAGAATAAGACTGCAACTTGATGTTTAATCAGTGCTACTTTACCTTAGTAGAACAGGAACTATAAACAAGAGTGATTTCCCAAGCTGTGTTCATTTTGCAGGGAATAGAATTCACACAGGGTGAATTAAGGACAAAGTTGCCTATTTTTCTTAATTTATTCTAGGTTTTCTAGTGTTTGTCCATCTTTACATTAGTTGAATAGTGATTGAATTTATAGATAATTTAAAACTGTATATTTAAAAAACAGTATGTCTGGGGTGATGTTATTAGTTTGGGTAAATGTAGATAATTCTGCATGTCAAAGACAATTAACACGTATCCTGTGGTCTTGATTACCAGGTTCAAGGAAATTCTGCCCATAAGAAATTCTTACTAAAGCCTCATGGAAAGTTAAAGGCCCCTGCCCTACAATTAAAAGGGGAAGGTAATGGACCCCCCACTTTTTTTGGTGATTGACTATAAACCTTGGCTCAAGGGACTGTTTTCAGAGGACAGGGTTAAAGCAGTCAAGAATAAAAAGAGGTTGTTTTAGTTGTGAATGTGTCTACATTCCTCAGTTGCTTTTCTTAAAAAAATCTTAAAAATAAAAGCGGGTAATACCACACTAAGTCTCACACAGGAAGAACAAGCAGGAGAGAGACCAAATGTAAGCCAGGCATGTTTGTACTTAGACTATGTGAAAAGTCTTTTCTTTCTGTGTGTTCCACTTATAGGCAAGTCACTTTATATATCTATTCCAGAATAAGCAGTCTGTTTTGCACAAGCCCTCGAAAAAATTAAATCATTAACTGACATCAAAAGAAAACAATTTAAAATACCTCTTCTGTGGCTAATATTTTTTTTAGCCCATTGGCAATAATTAATCCTTAAGTGTGCAGAGAAGAAATCTTAACAACTGAATCTTAACCTTTTAAGTTAAGAGCTGAGGTGGGCTGTTAGCAAGCTTTTTTCCTGTTGTTAAGAGACTGTGCTCTAAGCCATAGCAGGATGCTGTCAAATGCAGGTGTTCAGCTCCACTCCAGTGCAGGGTTATGCTCTGCATACTTTGCCTGATGCAAGAAACCTACCCCAGAATCACAGAATCATAGAATCATTGAGGTTGGAAAAGACATTTAAGATCATCAAGTCCAACCGTCAGCCCAACATCAGTGTGCCTACTAAACCATATCCTGAATTGCCACTTCTACACCTTTTTTAAACACCTCCGTGGGCAGCCTGCTCCAATGCTTCACTACTCTTTCAGTAGAGAATTTTTTCCTGATATCCAATCTAAACCTCCCTTGATACAAATTGAGGTCAATTCCTCTGGTCCTATCACTTGTTATGTGAGAGAAGAGATCAACACCCACCTCACTACAATCTCTTTTCAGGTAGTTGTAGAGGGCGATCTCCCCTCAGCCTCTTCTACTCCAGACTAAACAATCCCAGTTCCCTCAAGAAGGCTTGTGTATCAAACAATTCATCATCTTCATTGTGCTCCTCTGGGCATGCTCCAGCATCTCAATGTCCTTCTTGTAGAGAGGGCCTCCAAAGTGAACACATTAATACAAATACACCCTCACCAGCAATGAGCACAGTGGCAAAATCTGTTCCCTAGTCTTGCTGGCCACACCATTTCTGATACAAACCAGGATGCTATTTGCCTTCTTGGCTACCTCGACACACTGCTGACTCATATTCAGTCACCTGTTGACCAGTGCCCCCAGATCTTTTTCTGCTAGTCAACTTTCCAGCTATGCTTTCCCAGGCATTTGGCATTGCATGGGGCTTTTCTGACCAATGTGTAGGACCCTGTGCTTGGCCTTTTTAAACCTCATAGAACTTACCTGGGTCCATCAATCCAACCTGTTCAGATCCTTCTGTAGAACCTTCATTCCCTCAACCAGATCAACATTCCCACCCAACTTGGTGTCATCTGCAAGCTTACTGATGGAGGACCCAATCCCCTCATCCAGTCCGTTGATAAAATATTAGACAAGATTAGCCCCAACACTTAGCCCTGGAGAACACTGCTTGTGACTGTCTGCTGACTGGATTTAACTCTGTTCCCCACAACTCTCTGGGCAGTAAGGAGCAGAATTGCTTGGAGCTATTGGTCTCATTCAGATGTCTCTTCCTATCTTGTAGATACACTGGTGGCTTCTTGAGGCAAGAAAGGCTGATGCATGGTTCTTGAGTAGCCCTCACTGGTCGCTTGGTCCAGAAGGCCAGGCAGAGGGAAGCAAGCCACTTTTAACCTAAGTTATGGTGCAGTCAAGTAGTGAAGCCAAGTCTGAGGAGAAACTGTGGACCACAGTGAAGTTTGTGCTAGCTAAATTCAGGACCTTCTAGAGTTAAGCTGTCCTTAAGAGTAGGAATTCTGAGTCCTTGGCTTAGATATGAGGGCAGCTAAAATCCTCCTGATTCCTGTCCTGACTACTGAAAACAATATTGATCTAGATAGGCTCTGAGTATCATTGTGGATTTCTCTATTTGCAGTAAGAAAGAAAAGAGGAGGAAGTGAGGAGAAGAGTTACTTGGCTGTGAGGGAGAAGAGCAAAGGAAGCTCTAAGAAGCTCCAATTTTTAAAAAGAAAAGTTTGGTCCCATATGTTGAAAGCAGCAGAGATCTCAGTAAAAACAAGTGGGATCTGATGAAGGAAAGATTCTTAGTCACTTTAATGAGAGCAGCAGAGAGGATAGAAGCTAGATCAACATACTATCAACATTAATGCCTAGTGCAAGTTTAATTAATGGCCCTCCAGGATTACATTTCTTCTCTGTAGATTTTTATTTTGGACATAACCCAAAGGTAAGCTCAGCTCTTCATACCATAAAAGGATAAACCCTTTGCTGGATGACTAGTTTTATGCCTAACCCCTCAAAAAAGAAAAAAAAAAAAGAAAAGAAAAGTTAAAGGTAACAAAATAAGGAAAAGCCTGTGGTTTCAGGGGAATGAATTATATGGTCTAATGGCATTGGAGCTAAAGTAGCAGCCTTTCCATTATACTTAAAATAAATAAGGAAATAAGACAAACAAACCAAAAAAAGGGCAATGTCAGCCTTCTTTGACAAATAGTATGGGTTAGGTGTTTTCCAGTTCTAGTTATTTTTTTCCAAGCTAATTGCATGTGTTATACTTATGTACCCAATTTATTGGTGTGAATTTACCTGTTGAAAAATTAATGACTTTTATGAGAGCAATAGGCATTTGTACTGCTCAGTTTGGCCCCACAGCACTGTATGCACAGAGTCACCCAAGGCTCACTTTACAAATCTAGCCTGCTAGCTGCCAGCCAGTTTCTGCATTGTCAGTGGCACCTACTAGTAAAAATTCTTAGGAGGAAAAAAAATGGCACTATCAGCTAGCTATAACATTCTGTACAAAACAATGGCAACAAATGTCATGAGTATAGCAGTGGGAATATGGTTTATTTTGAATAGACCCACTTATTTCTTCAAAAAATGAATGTGTTGTGGTGTGAAATCTCTATGCAGAGGTGTTAGAGGAGTGAACTGAAAGCACAGCAAATAGGAAATCTACCGGGCCATGTAGACTCTCTTTCATATATACTCTGCTTAAGAGCTCTCCTTGCGCATAATTCGTCATCAGGACTTGTGCTAAGGATGTATACTTTTTAAAAGAATTGTTGCTCATGAAGGCATAGACTTTCTTAAAAACTATTAGTTTTGTTTGTGCTGAAAACATAGACTTGCCATTCAGGTACAATAGCCCATTTGTATAGCTTTCAACAAATGTTCGAGAAGCACACCACTTTTGCTTCTAGAAAGATGGTACCTTGACCTATAAAACCCTCAAGTAGCTCACTTTAAAACATTCATTTTCCTAGATTCATCCGTGGATGTTTTATTTGTAATTCACTGTTATTAGAACACGTCTACAGTGAATTCTTCAGTTAATTCTTACCTGTCTTTTAACACTTATTTAAGACTTAAGTGGAGAAATAACAAAGAGCATCTCTCAATGAACTGTTCTGACCTTATAAGAGGAAAGTGTTAGCATGCAGAGTGGAATTTTGAAGGATGAAAACATTAATGTGAAAGGTGCAATATTACATAATCTCAGCTATTTTGAAAAAATGCTTTCTTCCATGAGAACTGAGCAAGAAATGAAGTTCTTGCTTTGAACCTTGCTGGAGATTATAATGATTAGTTTCCCATGATCTGTCCACTGTTTCTCATGCTTAAGGTGAACACTGGCATATTAATTGCCAAGTAAATATAAATATTCTTTAAAAAACAGACCAGAATCTTTTTTCAAGCAGTGATTAGCTATAGAACAATGTTGTGTGCAAAATAAAATGTAAGTATGTCTTTCAAAGAACTTTAAAAGCCATGATACAGCAAGGTATTGAGGAGCTTGAAATGTTTCACCTTTGTGAGTCAGTGAGATTAGGTCAGTTCTCAATCAAATACTATTGTATCAATTGGAAAACACCCTCCTCTTGAATATGCAAAGTTGCTAAAGAAGCTTCTGGGATGCAGGTATGAATGAAAGTTAAAGGCTGATTTTCTTCCATTTTTTATTATATGTCAAGCTTTCAAATAGAAGGCAACATGCTACATGTGTGATGACAACCAAACAACACATTTTTCACAGAAATAGGTGGTTGGTAGTCTCCATGTGTCTAAATATCAATCAGAGCAAAGGCAGGTTAAGTAATGGTAACATTGGTAATGACTGCGGGTGTCTTGTGCGTATCTCAAATCAACAATGACAGAGGCAGTATAAAAAAAATTTATGGACCACAGTCCTCTTGGGAACTACATTTCAAGCCATAATTTCATCTAAACTGTTTATCGGCTGCTTTTATTTAATGTATGAAGTGTCAAAAATTTTCTGTGACATTAGGCTTGTTATTGTCTTTTGATTTATGTATTAAAGAAAAGCGTAGAAAATAGAAAAACTGCTTAGTGGTTTTGTGTTTGAAAAACATTGGAAACATTTGCTACAGTGATAAAATCATTCATACAGTAGTTAAAAATTAAGAAATCAGAGTCATGAGTTTTAAAAACTTAAATAGCTGAGGACAGAGAAGGCATGAACTGTAAAAATTTTTACTGTCTATGGGTCATCTTGGAAATACAAATGTTTATGCTATGAGAATATCCATGACCATATATGTGCAAACAAATAGAGGGCTATGATTTTCAGAACTAGGAATGAAAAACATTCCTTGGTAGGTGTGTTTGAAGGCATAAATCCATGTACCCAAAAACTCCTGCATGGATCTCTCCCTGCTTTTGGCATTTGTTTAACTTAACCGGTGGCTATCTGCATTCTCTTGTCTGTAAGGTTTTGATTTTAATAACCACTGAAGTATTCCTGAAAACGTAAACATACTTTCAGCATGAAAAAGGTCTTGGGTTGAAATTTCTTGAAACCACACAGAGATCTGTCAGTGTGTGCCTGAGCTGCATCCAGCTCCCATCCCAGGAAAGTGGGGAAGGCAAAACCATTGGACAGATGCTCCAGTCTTCTGGTTGTGAATGGATCAAGGGATAACAATTTCCATATGAACAGAAGATTATTGCACAAAAATTGCAGGTGGCAATCTTTGATAGAAAATGTAGAGGGACATGCAGATACATGACAGCTGGGGAAACAGAGTGGCAAACCAGCACAAAACCCATTAGAGTGAGTCTACTTCCCCTAAAGAGAACATGTCTAAACAGCATGCAATCCCAACTACAAACCAAACTCCTGTGTGTGAGATTTCCTTTATAACTGCTTTTTTCTAGGTGTGTACGATGTTTGCCCTTGAACACTGGATCATAAAGAAGTATATAAACAGTGTTAGAATTTGACAATTGATTATCTTAAATTTCAGTTATGTATGTGGTGGGGAAAACTCTCTCATTCGCCCCTGCCTTAGGGGCTTAGCAGGAACTGAGGCCATTTTCCTACATTCCCTTTCCTCTGCATCCCTGCAGAGGGTAAAGAAGACATCCTGAGCGTATGAGAGGAACAACCTGCTACATGCTTCCATAAACACAGGCAAAACCCCCTAGGATGCTTCCAATTGGGGTGATGGGGGAAGTAGATTCAAGGAGTTAACAATTTTCAAGACTATCATCATGTAGTATGGGCATTTGGACAGTGATTCACGAATCCTGGGACTGGCTGGACAGCTGCCACACATAGAAAGATCTGATGATGGACTTGTATAACTCAGAAATGTCAGACTGAAATGGGGAAAGGAAACATGAACATTCACGGGCATCTTGTACTATATATTCATCCCATCTTTACTTGAATATTCAGGCATATATTTTCTCTGTTATTTTGTCAAGAGTTTTTTATTTTGGCATGTTTTTTCCTGCAGATACATATAACCCATGTGTACAAGAAAAGGTGTGTAAAGAACAGTCCAAACAATGGACTTGATTTTAGTACCATCTGTAATTGCTATGAGTAAAATTCATAAAACACCAGCAGAACTGATATTTAACACTTATGTGAACTGGATTTTAAGTGGAAAATTATGGTCAGCTATTTGATAGTAGTGCAGAAAGACAGAATTTACCTGCTTTTTATTTTCACTTTCTGGCCATTAAGTGTACCTTGCAGATATCAAGCAGAGGAAACCTGTGCTTATCAGTCTTCTTTGCTTGTCATTGTTTTTGAACCTCCTCCTTGTGAAAAGAATGCCAGGGTTGATCCGGTGAACATATATAGTATGCACTTAACTCATATGTAAATGATCCTATTAATTTCATAGATTTAAAGTAAATCTGTCACTTCATACTGTAGGTCTACTGGTCTTCAGCCTATACAGAATCACACCTGAATATTTTCTTGTTAGTATCCTTGAAAATTGGAGTGATTGCAAGCTTAGACCCTCTGTGAGTAGACTCATGGATGGAGAATTGCTAATCAGTAAGATTAGCAGCTGCAGAAGGCTGAGAATGCAAGTAAGTTTTAATTATGTTTTATGCTTACCTTGTATGAGTCCTAACATATCTCTGTTCTTTTTATTTGTGAAGGGAGGCTATCTAGGAACTGGAAGATATTCATTCTCACGCTGTGAATGAGGCTGGTCTGAAAACTCATAAAGCCTGATAGGTCTGTGCAGCTCCTATAATCCTCTACTCTGTAAAAGCACATTTTTAATGAGTTTGCTGGATCCAACAGGTCGTGTTCATTTAGAGTAGGAGAAGCCCCTCTAAACCACTGTAACACCAATAATTCATTTTCATTTACTTAATAGGAAATGAAAGTTTTGGCAAATAGGTGCTGAACTTTTTTTTTAAGATGCATAAAATCTACATTTCCACATGGCTTCTAGGGTGTTTCTAAATGATACAGCCCTTTTTTCTGAAGCAAGGACTAAATGCAAGAGGTTTATTTCTTTATTTGCAATTCAAGGATGTTTAGGGTGTAAATGATATAGATTGTGGGTGTGTTTAGGTATTTTTTTTTTCATTTTCCATAGATTCCATGGTTCTATATGACACTTGCAAGGAGACTTCTCTTGAGGCATTTATTACTATTAATCTCTTAACCTAAGCCTGTTAAAAAAGCCCCAAATCCAAAAACATTTTGAAGACAAAGAAGTGACTTGCCAGTTGAATGGATAGGTTTACCACTCCTCCATTAAGAAAAGAATGTTTCACACTGAACTTTCTTTACATTAAATGTTAACTTATATAAATGGGCATCAGAGTCCTTCATACAGCACTGTAACTGGATGCCTGCATTGAAGGAATGTAAATCTCTAGAAAATTTATATTAAGCCTTAACTTTTCATTTACCTTTTCAGGAGAATTTAATGTAGCAGACATGATAACAAGTCTAAGTCTGGATTCGTAACAGCTGTAGAATAGGTTCACACTTAACAACACTGGAGACAACTCCTCATCTTTGCCAGAAGTGGAGCAGAATCAGTCCCTCATATTTTAAAAATCAATTTGTTAAAACTGATCAACTGACATAAAACCAGCCTAAACTGAATCAGTACTTAGAAGTCTAGTAAAACTGCAGTTTGGTGTGTTACTGATGAGCGCGCACACATAATTGTATTTGCTGCTTGTTGTGAAGTGAGAAAAGCCACTCCTTACTTTTCAGTTTTTTAATGAGCTATGATGTAAGGTAGATTTTTTTCTTTCTGCTGCTATAGATCTGTGAATATCATATTTGGCAAACATGCTATTTCATGTGGGAGCCTGAAACACAAATGTGAAAAGTGTCGTATCAGGTTTTCACCAGTGAATTAAAGTCATGATATTACAATCTTAATTTGCAAGTACAAATTGTCTTTAATAGGAGGGTGTATCACATGGGATATCCTTTCAGTGCATTTGGAAAAAACACTCTTTTCATTTGAAGAAATACATCTTATAGCATTTTTCTAAATCACAGCTATAGAATATAAATTGAAATAGTGAGCTCAGAACAGAGCAGCAAGTGCTTTGGGGAAATTAATCAGAAAACCATTAAACAGAGGTATTAAATTATAAACAACTTGCAAGTCGAAACTTTTATAGCTGAAAATTTTTCCTTTGCAAAATGCTGACCTGACAGTTTCAGAAGTTTAATAGACAATATAGACTTTGATGACTTTGATGTCTTTTTTGTAAAAAAGTAAGAAAATATTTTATTTTGTAAAGCCCCAAACCTTTACAAGCTATTTTATTTTATGAAAAACTCCTAGATTCCCTTTGTATTTGTCCCTTTTCGGGTTTCCAAGTTCATGCAAGTCCACAGGCCAGAAATTCAGTCTGTTAATAAGTTCATAATTAATGAAATGGATTCATTAGTTCCTTCACTGTGCCCTGGGGTTTTTAGCCCTTCATCAACTACTTTTATTTAGGTAGTCTTTCAAAGCTGTGTCTTTTCCATCTTGTCACTACCAAACCAGTAAAAGGACCAGAAAACTGAGCTGCTCAGTGTGTGATCTTAATCTGTTTGCAAACAACAAGAAGAGAAATATAGTTTTCTCTAGAGTACTGTTGGGTGTCGAAGTGATTTAGGTCTGGAAAATCAATCTGTTCATCCTTCTGGACAATTTCTGAAACAAATATTTAGCAAGATTTATAGTGTTGTGCCTATGCAAGTGCAAGGATTCAACTGGAAGGCAGATTTTTGTAATACCATGTTATTGACTAGTCAATAAGATGTTTTATTGTTTTGATTTTTTTCCTGAGTAATAAATACAATTCTAGAACATGTTTTAGGGCCATACAAATATAGCAAATCATTCAACTTTTCGTTTCTGCTGTAATTAGATGATTTTATATTATCCTGTTTATAGAATAAATACAAAAACACTGGAGGCCTTTAGATGAAAGCAAACAAACAAAAACCTAAATGAAACACCTCCTCTTACATGCACTTTAATTACCAGAATTTCTTTTTCAATTTAGTCTTTGAACCCATTAAAGTGTAGATTTTTCAGAAATGACTAAATAACATAAGTTCAGCTGAAACCTTAGCACAGAAGTATAATGTGGAAACAGGGTGCAAGAATTAAAATTATTAAGGCTGCTTTTAACATATTAAGGCTATCTGCTTGACATTAATCATACTCTTAGTTTCCTCCAGTCACATAGTCCAGGAGTATTGTTATGCAGTGGCATCCTCTGGCACACTTTTTCTCTGCAGACACAGAACAAAAACCACCATCTGAAAGCTTTAACACTTGTTCAAGAGATGATAGGAAACATTTAAATGCAAACGTGTGCAGCCAGGAAAGCCCAGCCAATCGATATAGGCTACCATAACTCATATTGGGATCAATGCACCTGTATCTGGAGAGGTGTGAATTTTTCAGTTGCCGTTATGAAAACTGAGGTTGTTGTAGCTGGAGTCTCTTACAGGGAAACCCTACCAGGTGTGAGAAGCCACACAAGAAAGGCCTCAAGGCTTTAGTTTTAAAATACAAGTGGCTAGTTAAGCTCAGAGCAACCTCAGTGGCTTGGCCAAGCAGAGCCACAAGGGCCATTTAGTCATGAATTTGCGCAAATGAACTAAAAAAGGCCCAGCAGAGTATAGGATTTTAGCTGCTGGTGGGAATGGTTGGACTCGATGATCTGGTGGGTCTCTTCCAACCTGGTTATTCTGTGATTCTGTGTGATTCTGTATAGTCCACTATGGAGGGCAATGGGAGTTTTGATCCTTTATGATCTGGCTTATGCTAGTCACTTGCAGTCTTCTCAGGTAAGCATTTCAGCTGCCATGAAGTGGTGAGGAGGATGCAGGTGAGCTCGAGTGAGCCTATGTGTATCGTGGGGAGATGTGCAGCCCTAAGCAGAGACTTCTAACTTACTGAAAGTACCATTTGCAGGAGCAGAAGCTACAGAAAGTCTGTGCAAAACAAGGTGACGTTATTTTGCAAACACAAACATAAGGCACCTTTGCAGCAGCAGTTTTTAGGATTGTGAAATGCTCAGTTGCTCAGCATTCAGCTTCCTCAAATCAGACTGGGGATGTCCTGTGTGTGGGAGCTGATTTTGAAAGACCTTAAAGCTCTAACCATCCCTTCTGCGACCATCCCTGCAAGGACAAGCAGCAGCATGACATTAACAAGGCTGCTCTGCTATTCCTGGCTTCGATGCTATAGTCTTGTTGCCTCACAAGAGCATCTCAGGCACAATTTCAGATTAGGCTGAAACATGGGCTCATAATGTCTAACAGGAATGTAAGAGTGGGAGAAAGGAGAGCAAATAGTCTAATTCTGGGTGGTGTTGTGAGCAAATATTTTATTGCCATAAGTAACCTCGATTTA
The DNA here is from genome assembly GCA_033459285.1 of Clamator glandarius. NCBI lineage: Eukaryota > Metazoa > Chordata > Aves > Cuculiformes > Cuculidae > Clamator > Clamator glandarius. Next base: position 54,271 of record JAUNZM010002215.1, read on the forward strand.
TAGAAAATTGGAATGTACTCAGAATTTCAAAGGCAAAATACGTGGCATTATAGTGAATAGAAGGGACAGTTTGGCAAAATTAAGATGTATTTGCATCCAGACACCTGACTAGTTTTCCTTCATTCTCTGTGTTTTGGTAACAGCAGTGAAGCCAGTCAGGGGTCAAGGCACCAACCTTTTGACAGCATGCAGAAGAAGCATGAAAATGTCTTCTGTAGTATAACAGGCCAAAAAATAAGTATGAAGCCCAAGAAAATAACCATTGCACCTGATCAGCTCTTCAAAGTGGTTAGGACAACTTCATCAAAGCAAGTTTATTGTCCCTGCTCTCAGCTTAGTTCTGTAGTTTTAAAAAATGAGATTAAACTGAAAAAAAAGAAAAAAATCTTTGAAAAAATGGTGGACTTTATATATAATAATTCTTGAAACTGTTTTTTACCACAGAACAGAGCAAATGTTTTTTTAGTCGTGCTATATCTTAGAATCGCTCCTCAATGGATGGGGTGAATAAAATGTAATCCTTTCTCAGTTCTGAATTTGCTAGTTTTTGTTTTCATTGAACCTTCTGTTGTTATTATCTTAAATGAGACAAAGGCAAAAGGTCTTTTTAGTTAATCTTATTGATGTTTTTATCAACAACTTTCTATGATCTTTTAACAATATAAAGAATCTTATCAGTTTCTCTTTATATGAGAGATTTCCTGCAAACAGCAATACTAAGAATTGTTCATGAACCCATTCTAATACTTCAAGTTGCTGAATACCATAATTGTTATCTTAGAAAAATCCACGTTCTCTTCTGACCCATCACATACCCATCCAAATAGTTTGTTTATTCTTTTGACCACATTGGCTCATCTGGAACAATTTTTGTGCAAAGCTATCCTTTCCTGTTTTAATTATGGTGAGCTAATTGTCCTAAAAAGTGGAAGAATTAGCTGAATTTTTCACTTCAAAGTTGATAGAAGAGTTTTTCCTACATGCCATGTCTTCTGTTGTCATCTTTTACCAAATAATTGCAGAATTCATTAGATGTAGTAAAAAAATCCTGATTTCCTTTTAGCAAATAAATCCATTTCTTTACATATGAATAGGAACATTTCATAAACATTCCTCAGTCCTTCTCTATTATAGAGCACTCAAAAGCTATCTCCCTATAGTTGGTCATATCCCAAGCAATACATCTTCTTCATATTTTCTCTTGAATATTATGACCAACAACCATTTTTTATTCAGTTATTTAATCAAGTGTACAACTGAAGCTGAATAAATTGAGTCTTGATTTTTGATAATAATCTTGTTATTCTTCAACATGCACCTAAGAAATACTTGTTTTCCTTTGTCACCAAGAGAAACGGGAGATTCACTGGACTTCTTTGTCAAGCACTTCTGTTACTTTCCTGTCAGATGCATTTATTTCTCCTGATCTACATCCATAAATTGCTCTGAGGAAATTCTTCAATGGTTGAACCTTTCTATGTTTTGAAATGCTATGCTTATCTCACATTTTTTGTCAACTTAGATGTCCCTAGGTGTTGCAGGGAGATGAAAAATTCTATTGTTATTTTTTATAAGTTTTATTATTAAATTTCCTTTGTTTACCTGTTAATTTTGAAAGCAATTTTTTCCTTTCCATGATGAATCAGCATTTTTCTGTTACACTGATCTGTCTTCCTCTGTTTCTCTTCATGTGACTTTCTCTGAATTAATGTGTCTATGATCTGGAGGCATGAGATCAAGTCTACAGGCCATTCAGTTTCTAGGCATAATTATTTATCTGTTATTTCCTGATTTCAACCCTGCTCATTTTCAGTTATATAGATCAGTAGGCCAGATCCTACTGACTGGATAGCTTAACGCTGAATAACGCCATTCACTATAGCGGAAAGGTATACTGTCATCTTTGGTACCACTGACGTGGGCACACAGATGCAGAACTGTTATACCTGTTATACCAACAGAGATTCAAATACATTCTGGAGATGAAAACTCAAGTGTAAATTCAGGCTTTTTTTTCCAGCAGAGTGCATAAGCAGGTTCTTGAGTTTAAGCCACTGGGGTTTAACTGTATACTTCTCCTCTAGGGAAGCAGTGTTTTGATAGCATTAATAGCTAATTTACAAAGATGCTGAACTTCTGTTAAATTGGCTGAAATTAAAAGAAGCTGCACGTGATCAGAAAGCATTGTGATAGAACAATTAAGTCCCACCAAGTGAAGGGAAACATTCTTCTATAGTTGCCATGGCCAAGGAATACTAGGATTCTAAGAAAATACATTTGCTTTTTCCCTTGGAACCTTCTTTTCTGAAAATATAACCAATTAATGCTGGCAGCAGACAAGTAACTTAACTTGTAGATGATCTTCAGTGTCATACATACACTTTGTTACATTTATGGATTGTTTTTTAAATGCTCATGGTAAGAGAGCTGTAAAACAAAACCATGCACAAAGTTTGTAGCAGTTGGTCGGAAAGCAATCATGTGATTGGTAATTTTCCAGGGACACCTGAAGAGGGCAAGTTACATTTATGTGATCTAAATCCACTGGTCACATTCAGGGGGGATTAACATCTGTTAAAAGTATTATGTTTATCATGCAGGTGTTTCAATATTTGTATTTATTATGTGTTGCAGCAACAGTCTCTGAGAAAACATTCATATAACAATCTGGTTGTTTTATTGTCTGAATCTGTCAGGACAGTCATTTTGTTACTCCAACATTGTGATCCCCTTGCAAGCTGTAAACTATTTAATGAAGTGAGTATATGGAGAAAGATGACAGACTTTCAAACTTTTGGAAGACAGTTTTACATCAGAGACATTAGGGTTTGCACTTGGGATTGTTCCTAGTACTTGTATGGCAAAAATGTTGAATTAGATTGAACATTTCAAGAATTCCAATGTATTCCCCTATGCAGTTCTATATTTGACATTACTTTCATTTTGTCAATAAACAACACACTTAGGTTCCAATATTAATGAAAATAAATATTCCATGAAGTACCTCATAGAAATTGTAATTATATCTGACTTTGAAGACCTTTGCTTCCCATGTCTACAAGGCTTTTATTGCTCAGAAAGTAACTCTGCAGATATAGGGACTTGCAGGAGAAGTTTTTGCCTGTTAAAAAGAGAAAAAAAAAAGATAAAATTTAAAGCCTGACATCTGCTGATTTGCATTGCAATGTAATGTGACACTGCCAGTACCACAGACAAAACAGCAATGTTAAAAATGTTAAGGCTGCAAAATCAAGTCCTCAAAAGCATGAGGAAATGCAACAGTTTAGGTCACCTGTGTGATCTTAATTTGGCCCCATTGAGTGATTACGTTATGATGCAGTCTTTATTATATTATCATGAATGCTTTTGTTCACAGGACTTCTTGAATCGAATCCAGTTCATACTGAAGTTAATGGAAATATTTTCATTGACTTCAGTGAGTTTCAGGTCATGTTCCAAATGGACATTATTTTTTCTTATTTAACCCATATTTATTGAAATAATATAGGTATATATAATGACAAGGTTTATCCAGTGCATAAAACATAATCCTTGTCCTCAACAATTTACAAAAGCCCTGTTCATATGTTGAACTGGAGGTGATTTGTTCCCTCTGCTTTGATTAATTTGCAAAAGTGTAAGTTTATTTTTATATGGACTTCATTGTTGTACCAAAAAGAAACAAACAAAAGAAAAAAGGCACTAAGTTAGGGTTTTTTTTTAGCAAATAATTTATACCAAGGAGAAAGACAATGGTGTTCAGCTACATAAGAATGCATAGTGGTGATGATTACAGAAAAGGTAGGAAGCAGAGATGAACAAACAGGTTTTTTTTTCTCTTAGCATTTGTGGATCAACAGATTATACAAATCATAATGACCCTGTACAGATAATTCTCAATAAATGACTAGCCAGAGATTGTATTTAGATGAGGTATAAGCAGTCATAAAATGTCAGAATTACTGCCAAAGACTGAGATGGGCTGAGATTTGTACCAGGCACTTCTGTTACATAAGTAACAGAACCATTTTCCTTTGACTGAATATCTGCCAGCCTCTCCTCTTTTTGGTCCTAAACTTGGTCAAGGTCCGATTAAATGACTCATCTTAAATGATCAGAATTGAATTTAAAGCATAACTTCCAGGAACAAGCTTCCATATCATAGAATCATAGAATCATAGAATCATAGAATCATAGAATCATAGAATCACCAGGTTGGAAGAGACCCACAGGATTGAGTCCAATCATTCCTATCAAACACGTCCCTCAGCGCCTTGTCCACCTGTGCCTTAAACACCTCCAGGGAAGATGAATTAACCATCTCCCTAGGCAGCCTGTTCCAGTGCCCAATAACCCTTTCTGTGAAAATTTTTTCCTAATGTTCAGCCTAAACCTCCCTTCCACGTATATTGAAAACTAAGATGATTTAATATATCACCATCTTGCACACTGCCTTATATAATCTTTCAGTGAATTTCTATCCATTTCTATTGTGACCCTCAGAAAGGCAGGATTAGACACAACTTATTTTCTGTTTTCCATCACTAATTTAACTCACTGCATGTTATTAAGTACAACTCCTTTCCTACCACTGAAGTCTTCCAACAATATCACCAGCAGCAGCATTTGTTGTTTTGACTCCTGCATTTATTGATCTTATAGTCAAAAGACAATGACTGAAATGTTTATATGTTTTATGTACATATAATTTTATTCTTTCTTTTGGCCTTCTGAATTAGTAACATCTGTTAGTGCTGATGGAAAATATCCTCTGGGCCACAGAGGAATCACAGTCACATGTTGCTGCTGGAACAGCCTGTGTGAATCAGCAGTAAGATAGACTCATCACTCTGCACCTAATAGATATAACACCAAAATGGAGCCAAGACATTCCTGTCCAAAGTGGGAGGCAACAATCTATCCTCTAGTTTGAAAAGAGAAACCTCAAACTAGTTTCTGAGTGCTTACGGCCTTATACGCAGAGCTTACTTGGTCTGATTGACTATAAGCTTTGCATTTTCATCCGAACTTTATCTTGCCTTCTTAACATAAGCAATAAAGTGATCCATAAGCTAATTGTAAGAATGACAATAATAACAAAAAGATTGGGGAATATAAAGTCTACAGCCTGAGAGATCTGAGAGTCTGTGTGGGTTTTTTGATTCTGAAGGATGGTTTTGGAGTACTTTTTATCATTTCTCATCCTGGTCAGGTCTGAAATTTCAAATCTATAAAATATCACACATTAACAATGACTAGTCATTGCTTGAGGAAGCAAGCAATCAGCAGAATATTACCAGTCATGATGCTGATGTGGGAGAAACAAAAAAGAAAATTTTGGTTTACAAAGGGGAGAAATTTCTCCATCTTTGGAAAAATGGCTCAGAAGCTTTCATATGTGGTATCCACAATTACTATCTTGAACACTAAATAAGTGACACTGTCTCTTACTCAAAGTAGTGCTATTCTAAATGTGTTGATCTTGATGTATACTAACAATTAAGGTGGTAGTGAGATGTTTAGCTTTGTTTGCACAGATGGAGCTTGTGACCAGATCAGCTACTTAGGTAAACCATGCATAACCTAAGCCTACTAGTTAGATAAGGAGTAGATGCACAATAAATATTTAATATTTTGGTTTCATAATTTGTTTTTTATAGACATGGTGAAAGACTCTTAAGGTAAATCTATGAGAAACCGAACCTTCGAGTCTGACATCTATAGTGAAGACAATTTTTTTACAAACTAGTTCATGTAGATCACAGATGAAAAATAAGAGGATATCTATATATATTTCAGGTTTGATTTATAGACAATCTCTATTTTGTGCAAAACTTTAGGTGCATTATATTGCCGAAATCAATAAAATATTTTGGTCTCCAAACAGATGTTGAATGATTTATCTAGTGCTTTCCAATGATATCTGTGCAGCAGCCCCATTTGTGCCATTTATATGTATTTGTACAAACACATTTCTTCATTTCACTTGGTACATATAATAATTTTTAGTCAAGTCTGAAATGAATTTTTTACATTCTTCTTCTATCTCTCTTTCTTTCTACCTTTCTTCTGTATTTATCCGAAATGCAACTGTATTCTGAGTGTAGGACCTCTGGAATGCATACAAAAAAACTTTAAAAAAATCAAAATTTGATCAAGCCAAATTGGTTCACTAAATGCCATAAGCCACATTACATGGCTTTTTGTAATATCATTTATAATGCAGAGAAGGAAAGCCTCCAACAAAGTAGAAGTCCAGTTTTCAAGTGTCTGAGTCAACATAGCAAAGCTGGAGTGTATTCCTGGTTCTTTATCTCTTCAGCCACGTCATAGCAACATAATTTGCATGGTAGTAAATTATCACAAATGGAGAGGTGCAATGTATAGCTAAAAATGCTGCCCGCATTTTGTACAGATGTAGAGTTTTAATTGAAAAGCCTAAGAGGCTCTTCAGGAAGTCCAACATGTGGCCTGTAAGGTGTTATCTACCTTTGTTTTCAGTGGGAGTTGAAGATGTACAGTCGTCCAGAGACCTGACACCTATGTTGGATATTACAGAAGTCAAGTAACTGACATGTGATAGTGTGGTTCATCCAATAAGGAACAGATTGTTTGAAACAGACAAAGTGGAGTGAGTAACTAGCTATCAGAGACAGTTTTGACATAGAGCCATAAAGTGGGAAGCGGCATGCTGTTTTAGCAGGCATTAATGCAGTAGACAGACGTTCCTTGTGATCTATAAATAAAACAGGAAAAATGTCTTCCTGGCTTAAGTGAATTACTGTTGCCATTAAAGATGATAGCATGACATGGGAGGAAAGGTAGTGCTTCTTCTTTAAAATGGAGTGTTCCTCCCGCACACTCTTTATTAACTCCAGCTAGAAACTGGAGTAACACAAACACAAGTTTTTCTATCCAGGTTTGACACAAGAGGAAAAGATAGCTTTTTCCCTGAAAAAACACAGGCAGCCGCTGTTATACTTGTAGTTGTTCTTTCCCGAACTCCAGATGCAAATATGAAAACTTTCATATAAATACCCACCTGTATCTTAACCTGCTTTCTAGTAGGAACTGCAGTTCTAGTACATTGGGAGCAGCACAGACAAGAAGTTTTAATAATTTATTAATTTTTAACATTCAAATGGATGACTGTTTGTTTTCATGATTTGGCTTAAAAATAAGTTTTTAAAGTAACCTAACCTCAGCTGAAATAAGGAATTTATTCATATGATCATAAGTTAAGTACTTGGAGGGTAAGTTATTAGATATCTACTGTAATCTCCTGCTGAAAGCAGGGTCATCCATGAGCCAAGACCTGGTTACTCAGGGTAACTCAGTTGGGTTTTGAAAACCTTCAAGGATGGAGCCTGCACAACATCTTAGGGAAAGCTGTTACAGAACACATGAGTGCTTGTAGCCAGAGGTTTTTTTCTTGAGTATATTCTGAATATGAGATAGGAATAATCTCTTTGCCTTCACTATTGCTGAGCACTGTGATCAGGTTGTTATGAATGAATGGCTCTATGAGACTGAGTATGATGATTTTTTAAAGGCCTCTAACAATTATTCGGAATTTTCACCTAAATCTGAACATGTCTTTATAAAGGGCCACATTTATTTCTTTTTAAGTCAGAATGTGGTATGACTCTACATTTCTAGTAACTTTCAATCTGCTCTACATCAGACATGAGAACAGTTGCTGAGATCTCTTAAACATGTAGAATAACTATGTACAGCACTGCTTCATTCATGCTATTGAAACATCACTGCTTGATTTTCTTGATGACTGAGAGAAGATTGAGGTGAACTTGCTTTTGCTGATACTCCTTTCTTGACTTTGTGTTTAACCCTCATTCAAGCACCAAAACCATTACTCAAACACTTTCTGCCCTCCTATGTTTCTTTTCTCCCTTGTCTCTCCTAAAGACCGTATTTGCAATTTAGAGACAGAGAAAGGGAAGATGTTTTTGGTGGGTTTGTGATATGCAGATCCTCTATTCAAAATCCCTCTCTTAGGACTTTGATTCAGATGTGGTTTTCATACTGTCAGTTTTAGGCCAGAAGCATGCACAAAGGAAATATTTCTCCATTTACTGGAGCACCATTCCCTTCAATACTTCAAAAATTTAAATCATAAACTTATCCCTCTCTCCAGAGATGTTTTGAAGGTACCACTATCTGATATTCTGGGTACTAGCAGATGTGTCCTTAGACACTAAAACATGTCCTCTGCTGGCTATGTCATCCTGGTTCATTACATAGAGTATTTGGGTTGGAAGGGATTTTTAAAAGCTGTCTAGTCCAACTCCTTGCAATAAGCAGGGACATCTTCCACTATATCAGGTTGCTTAGAGCCCCATCCAAGCTGAACTTGAATGTTTCCAGGGACGGGGCTTCTACCACCTCTCTGGCAAGATATTCCAGTGCTTTGCCACTGTCATTGTAAAAACTTTCTTCCTTATATCTAGTCTAAGTCTAACCTCCCTTAGTTTAAAACCTTAATCCCTTGTCCTATAACAACAGGCCCTGCTAAAAGTTTTGTACAATTCTTTCTTGTAATCTTCCTTTAAGTACTGGAAGGCTGCAACAACGTCTTCCTGAAATGTTCTCCCAGCTGAACATTCCCAGTTCTCTCAGCCTTTACTCATAGGTGTTCCAACTCTGTGACAATTTTTTTGGCTCTCCTCTGGACCCATTCCAACAGGACCAAGTCTTTCCTGTGCTGAGGACTCCAGAGCTGGATGCAGTCCTCCAGGTGGAGTAGAGTGACAGAGGCCACCTGCCTCTACCTGCTGGTCACACTTGTAGTGTTAGATGGTGTTGTGGTGGCAAGTGGAGTTAAATCCAGTTGCAGGTCAGTCACAGGTGGTGTTCCCCAGTGCTCAGTGTTGGGTACATTTCTGTTCAATATCTTTTTCAATTATCTGCATGAAGGCATTGTGTGTACCCTCAGTAAGTTTGTGGACGACACTAAACTGAGTGGAAATGTTGATTTGCTTGAGGGTAAGGAGGCTCTACAAAGGGATCTGGACAGGCTGGATTGATGGCTTGTGGACAGTGGTGTGAGGTACAACAAGGCCAGGTTCAACAAGGGTCCTGCACCTGGGACACAAAAACTTCATGCAATGCTACAAGCTTGGAGAAGAGTGGTTGGAAATGTGCCTGTTGGAGAATGACCTGAGGGTGCTGGATGACAGCTGGCTGAATATGAGCTAGAAGTGTGCCCAAGTGGCCAAGAAGGCCAATGAGATTCTGGCCTGTATTAGAAACAGTGTGATCAGCAGGACCACACTGTACTCATGCCCCTATACTGGGCACTGGTGAGGCCATGCCTTGAACACTGTGTTTAGTTTTGGGCCCCTCAGTACAAGAAGGGAATTGAGGGGCTGTAGCATGTCCAGGGAAGGGCAATGAAGCTCATGAAGGGGCTGGAGAACAAGTCTTCTGAGGAGCAGTCGAGGGAACTGGGGCTGTTTAGTCTGGAGAAGAGGAGACTGACAGGAGATCTTATCACTGTCGACAACTACCTGAAAGGAGTTTATAGTGAGGTGGATGTTGGTCTCTCTTCTCAAGTGATAGGTGATAGGATGAGAGGAAATGGCCTCAAGTTGCACCAAGGGAGGTTCAGATTAGTCATTAGGAAAAATTTCTTCACTGAAAGGGTGGTTAGGCACTGGAACAGGCTGCCTAGGGAAGTGGTTTTGAGTAACCATTCCTGGTGGTATTTAAAAGATGAAGTGCTCAGAAATATGGATTAGTAGTGGACAGGTATGGTTGGACTTGATGATCACAAAGGTCTTTTCCAACTAAATCATTCTATTCTACGATTCTTTTGATGCAGCCCAGGATATGGCTGGCCTTCTGGGCTACAAGTGCACATTTCTGGCTTATGTCCAGCTTTCCACCCTCCAGTACCCCCAAGTACTTCTTTGCAGGGCTGCTTTCAGTCCCTTCATACCCCAGACTGTATTAATACTGAGGCTTGCCCTGACCCTGGTGCAGGACATTGCACTTGGCCTTGTTGTCTCTCACAACGTTTATGTAGGCCCACTTCTCAAGGTTGTCCAGGTCCTTCTGGAAGACATCCTGCACTTCTGGTGTGACAACTGTACCACTCAGCTTGGTGTCAACTGCAAACTTGCTGAGGGTGCACTCAATCCCTCTCCCTGTGTCATTGATGGAGATATTAAACTGTACTGATCCCAATACAGACCCCTAACAGACACCGCTTATCACCTGTCTCCATTGGGAAACTGAGGTATTGACAACTACCCTCTGGATGTGATCATCCAACCAATTCCTAATCCACCAAACAGTCCACCCATCAAATCCATATCACCACAATTTAGAGAGAAGAATGTTGTGGGGGACCGTGTCAAAGGTCTTACAGAATTCCAGATAGATGATGCTCATAGTTCTTCCCTTGTCAATTGATGTAGTCACTCCATCATAGAAAGCCATTAGGTCAGGCAGGCAGGACTTGCCCTTGGTGAAGCCATGCTGGCTGTCTCAAATCTGCTCCCTGACTTCCATGTGCCTTCGCATAGTTCTAGGAGTATCTGTTCCATGACCTTCCCTGGCACAGATATGAGGCTGACAGGTCAGTAGTTCCCAGGATCCTCCTTTCTAACCTTTTTAAAAATAGATGTCGTGTTTCCCTTTTTCTAGTTACCAGGGACTTTACCCAGCTGACTTTTCAAGTATCATAGAGAGTGGCTTAACAACTCAATCAGACAATTCCCTCAGGACTTTGGGATGTACCTTTTCAGGTCCCATAGACATATGTGCTCAGGTACCTCAGGTGGTCACAAATCTGATGTTATCTTACAATGGGAAGACTTTGCTATCCCAGTCCCCATCTTGCATTCCACCCCTCAAAAGGTGTGGGAAGGGACGTTACTAGTGAAGAGGCAAAAAAAGTGGTTGAGTACCTCACCTTTCTCCTTGTTTGTTGTTACCAGTTTGCCAGCTGTGTTCATCATGGGTGGTACCCTGTCTCTGACCTTCCTTTTTCTGGCTGACATCCCTGTAGAAGCCCTTCTTACTATTCTTTGCATCCCTTGCCAGGTTCAGCTCCAGCTGCACCTTGGCCTTCCTGACCCCATCCCTACACAACTGGGCAGTGTCCCTAAACTCTCCCCAGGATACCTTTCTCTGTTTCCACTGCCTGTGCATTTCCTTATAGCCGTTTAGTTTAATCAGCAAGTCGTAACTCTGCCACACCAGTCTCCATCCTTCCTTTCATGATTTCTTGTACCTGGAGATGGAGAGCACTTGCACTTTATGGAAAGCATCTTTTAAGAATCTGCTAGCACTCTTGTCTGCTCTCTGTCATCCCTGAGGGAAGTTTCCCAGGAGGTCCTATTGACTAACTCCTTGAACAACTGGATGTTTTCTTTCCCTAAATCCAGGGTCCTGAATTTACGCTTCACCTCACTCATATCCCTCAGGACTGTGATCTCCAATAGTGTGTGATCACTGCAGCCCAAGCTGCCTTCAGTCTTGCTGTCATGTGGTTGCTGAATTTTCTACCTGGTATAGGACAACTGTGTTTCTTGTCTACTTTGAAAAAAATCTTTGCCAATCTTTATGTGCTTACATTACACTTTTAATTGTAATCAAATGCAGAAATCTCAAAGTGCTGTATTTAAATAGATCAGAATTCAAGGTCTTGGATTGGGTATTTAGAAAAGATTGTTAAAATACCCCAATAATTTTCATGCTTGTGGTTCTAAAATTTAATTTTATAATTCAAAATGCTATGGATTTTTTTAATATGAAAAATATGGATAAAAAAAATTCCTTGTCTTAGGCATGCTTTCTTAACCTAGAGACCAGTTCAGTAAATCATATGAAGTGCCCCTCAGCACTTTTCCTATATTTTACAGTGCTTCATTACTGCAGATAAATGTAGTTATAGTTCACATAATGTGAACCCAGAATTCTTGTGCAGGTACTTAATTGAAGCGGATAAATTTTTATGCAGCAGTACTTTGTTCCTCCTAAATCTTTAGTAGTCCATGGGTAATAATATAAGTGGTAGTAGTGTTAGGTAAATGTTTTCAATTAAAAGAAAAAATACTGCAATTTGTTTTGTGTTTTCAGCCTCTGACAATTAATGAAATGAACGAGACTTACATTCCAAGGAATTATAAAGGGTTAAAAAAGCATAGATCTCCATAAAGAAACAACATTTGTAAGTTTTATGGTTAAATCAGCCATTGCTTTGCTGACCAATAAAATGGCAAATGTGTGCTTTTATAGGTTTATAAAAAAGGCAAACTCTAGTTGCATGAAAAATAACTTTCACCGATTGAGTACAGGTGGCGACTTGTTTAAACTCTGAAGATGTAAAGGCTTAGTATGTATGACTGAAAAAGGGAACATGGCACAATAAAAAGTCTTCCTTTCTTTACTCATCAATCCTTTGGGTATTCCATGTCAAATAAATGTTACAACAATTTACAGTAAAAGTATACAGTGGAAGTGCCAACGTTAACACTTCTTAGGATTGGACAAGATCCAAATTTTTCACACCAATATTTAATGTGAAGTAAAATGTCTTTTCCATTGGAAGTGTCAGCTGTAACATGCTTTCCTATATTTGGCAACATGCTCATGTGAAGTATAAAGTCAAATGCACATGATGTTCTTTTTATTTCAACCATGATAAATTGCGTTCATTTGTTTAAGTGTAAGTGGCAGTTTTAGTGTTCCTACTATAAATTTTGGTTAGCTTCTATTGACATGCTGTATTAAACTTAAGAAAAACAAATTACACTTCACCCATTTTAATTGACTAAAAGTGTCAAAAACACAATAAGTATAACACAAAGGGTCAGAGTCTCAGACTTCACTATAATGGGTGTCATGGCAAGGGTCCAGCTTTTTGTACATTTCATTTTTCATAAAGTTTTAGTATGCGACATACATTTAACATTCACTTCCACTTCAGATTTGTAGCTTACAAAAATATCTCTCGTGTACTGCACTGACTCATAATATTGTTAAAAGATACTTCTGTTTTTTTTTTTTTAAGGTGATAATACTGATGAATATTAATGATCCACTATAAACATAAGATCTCAAAACTGACTTTGGTATTTGAAGGAATGAATTTATGATTTATGTGGTACAAACAGATTTGTGTCAAAACCCATGTCTGAGACCATGGTTAAGAATTCCTGAGACCACTTTTCTAAATAGGCAAATGTGGTTGAATGCCAGATGAAACTTGGCATGCCTCATTCCCAGAAGATTTGAATGGAGCCTGTCACTCTTAATGCACATACTCCATGCTAAAGAATTGATGTCTATTTTTATCTTTTGGAGATCGTTACCTGTTTTCTGGATTTTAACAAGTGAAAATTAAGGAAAACCACTAAGAGGTGGAATGAGTATTGGCAAAATGCCCATAAGTACTGAAATACCTTGATGGAGTTGTAGCCATTTGAATGTCTCAGTATGGTTTCATTCTTATGAATTGTGAACGAGGAATCAGTGCACGCTACAAGTGCCAGATTTTTTTTTTGTTGCTGTGTAAAGCCTGAACCCACTGAAAGGTTTTTTTTATGTCAGCCAGAACCTCTGCCTGAGAAGGTGTTGCAAGGTGGACTGGTCGAAGATCACATGGGCTCAGACTGCACAGAGGACTTTAAGCAGGGCTTATCGGCTCTCAAGGGTTTCCAGCAAATCCTTTCAACTACGTTCATCTTCCAGTGGGCATCACGAAGAGGATATTCTGTGCTTTGAGATACTGACAGGTTGAACCCACATGAGCAGCACCACTACATTATTTTGTATGTCTGCACCTTGTGCCCTCCTGCAATGGCTAAGGAGTGGCAGGCAAAGCCTTCACCTGATCCTGCTTGCTGTTGTTATGACATTCCTTTGACCTGTATGGCAGGACCTTAGTGCCAGTGGTAAAAAGCATGGGTCCAGATGTACATTGGCATTCTGCAAAAACAGAAAGCAAAATTTCAGCTGCAATGGATGTGCTTTTAGCTTGAAGTATTTCTGTGTAGAAGTTTATTAATCCAGAATGCTCTCACACTTACTCACCTTTGGGAAATTTGATGAGTTGAATGAACTCCATACTTGTTAAGAAAGAATTAAGAGTACCCAGAGAACTGAGTTAATGGTAATGGGAGTTGTTTGGTGGCAGTTCACTAGATTTCTACTTCCTCTTACACAGTGGCATGGCAGCTGGAAGTAGGTCCCTCCCTCTGAGGCTGGTGTTTGTCTTGGCCTTTCTGTGGGACAGGAATGAGGAGGGGCATCCATCTGCTAGTCTGACTGCTGCAAGGGCAGTTGTGTATGTGTGTGCAAAGAGCAAGAAGCTTGAAGAGGAGCCCAGGATGCTAGAAGAGGAGTCCAGGAGGGACCTGAGCCTTGAGCTTGTCATAAATATCCAAGTCCAAATCCTACTGGAAAGATTCCAGTGAGAAGAATGGGACTTGTTACTCTGAAAGAGTGATTTATTCTCCTACTTGCAGCCTTCACCATTTGTGCTGAACAAACCCATAGGTTTCCTAATTGTATCCTGTTGTAGCCTCTTCCAAAACAGGAAGTTAGCTCTTATCATGAAGCACATGGAACAGTTCTTACTTCTGAATTTTTGATGTAAAAATTTGTTCCTTTATTCAGAGGCACCCTGCTGTATCTGTTTAACTAGAAAGTGTTAATATGGGTGTCTTCCGTCTCAAGGTAAATTTTATATGCATTTGGTGGTTTTATGTTGCTGTCACAACTTAAGCAACTAGTTTCATAAAGGTATTTTTAGCTACTAGAGAAGGGTAGGCATTCCTCAAGACTGAAAATACGTCAGGTAGGATCATATTTGGGGCACAACAACCCTAAGCAGAGGTACAAACTAGGAGAAGCCTGGCTGGAAAGCTGCCAGGAGGAGAAGGACCTGGGGGTGTTGGTTGACAACCGACTGAACATGAGCCAGCAATGTGCCCAGGTGGCCAAAAAGGCCAATGGCATCTTGACCTGTATCAGAAACGGCGTGACCAGCAGGTCCAGGGAGGTTATTCTCCCCCTGTACTCGGCACTGGTGAGACCGCACCTCGAGTACTGTGTTCAGTTCTGGGCCCCTCACCACAAGAGGGATGTTGAGGCTCTGGAGCGAGTCCAGAGAAGAGCAACGAAGCTGGTGAAGGGGCTGGAGAACAAATCTTATGAGGAGCGACTGAGAGAGCTGGGGTTGTTTAGCCTGGAGAAGAGGAGGCTGAGGGGAGACCTTATTACTCTCTACAACTACCTGAAAGGAGGTTGTGGAGAGGAGGGAGCTGGCCTCTTCTCCCACGTGACAGGGGACAGGACGAGAGGGAATGGCCTCAAGCTCCGCCAGGGGAGATTTAGGTTTGAGATTAGGAAAAAGTTCTTCACGGAGAGGGTGGTTAGGCATTGGAACGGTCTGCCCAGGGTGGTGGTTGAGTCCCCGTCCCTGGAGGTGTTTGAGGTGAGGGTGGATGAGGTACTTAGGAGCATGATTTAGGGATTGGTGGGAATGGTTGGACTCGACGATCCAGTGGGTCTCTTCCAACCTGGTTATTCTGTGATTCTGTGATTCTGTGATATATGTACACCATCCCAAAGGGAACTTAAAACACTCTTCATGATAGACTAAACAAGAAAAAGTCCCCAAAAGTTATAGTTCAGTGTGCAGGAAACCTAGCTAACTCTGTGGATATTGTCATCAGAACAAGCTGTGCTGTCTGTAGCTCCATTTTGTTGCCACTTTCAATGTAGAATCTCAGAACATGCTGTTTTCAATATGAAGTTGTCAAACTAACTATGCAGAATTCTTCTTTTTTTGCTTTTTTTTAAACTCTAAAAAACAAGAAAAAAGATTATTGAGAATATCTTCTATATCTGACCCATACAGCCTTAAAATTTAGAAAAGAAAAATATTCCACCTGCTCTTCAGAAAGTGCCTCTTATCGTATCTTTAGTGATATAACTAAACTTGGTCAAGCTAAACGCATTGGATATTGTTCACCCCAGCAACAGCATCAATGGAACACTATCCCCCAGGTCTCTCACTTAGAGTTTATCAGCTAATTTGCTGAGTATTTAGTTGGGGCTGAACAAGCTGTAGGCCAGAGTTGGCAGGCTAACTGGTTTACAGGGAGCTGCAAATTGTGGCTGTTCTGGGATGATGTAATGCTGAGCATGGGGACTGGAAGTAGAGACTGGAAGTAGAGACTTCTAGTCACTAGTTTTCCTTCCTTTCATGCTGAGGCAATATAAAGAAAAAAGGAATTTCACTGTAATGAAAAGGAGCACTGATCTGGGATTGTGTGTATAAAAGACTGCAAAAAAATAGAGACCAGAACCATTTTTTAACAACATAATAAAAGATTATTTAATAATGCACAAGTGAAAAAGGGACAAAATAAATATTTGTACAAGGCAGTGGAATTCTGGTGATTCCTATCTTCTCGTGATTCACTTTGCCTTCCTTTAAAGTTTCTTGTGTATGTATTATATATTTCATCTTACTATGGCTATGTACAACTAAAGTTTGCCATTTATTGCCATAAGAAAATACAATATTAGTGTTATACTATAATACAATTATAATATCACAATAAAAAGTATGGCAATTGAGCTTATGACAGGTACAGAAAAGAGCTCCAGGTCCATGTGGTTGCTGCAGCCTCTCATAAATTCTACTGCATGGTTTCTGTAGGACAGAAAAATATAATTACCTGAAAGGTCATTCTTATCTCGCAGTGGAAAGACCACTCTGGAAACGTCAGCCACAGCTATTGGACCTAAGCAAATCTGTTGATCTAGGAGACAAGAAGAGATGACAAAAACTAAAACCAGTCAAGTATTTTTCAAAAGCGTCATCTGATCAAAATATATTTCTCTCAAATGTTGCCTTGCAGAAAATTTGCTTCATTTCTGCTGCTCAAATTTGAAAACAATTTATATCCAATATTGATAGTAATATTTTTTTATAATCTTAACTTTGAAAAGCTAGGCCTACAATTATAAACAAGATACCTGAATAGTTTTAGAAATCTTAAAAATCCAGTTTTATTTGTTCATTGAATGGATGTTGGGGAAAATTGAAAATACATGCATAACTTTGAAAAAAATGCTTTTATGATACTTAGTGACAAAATTACCCTCCAAAAGTCTCCAGTCTTCAATAAAGCATAGTACTACACCCAGTGTGTTTTCTGACTATAGCAACTGACAGTGCCAGTGGCATAAACAGAAACACACAGTTCATTCTTAATGAGAAACTTTGGTCTCTCAAATGCTCAAAAAAAATATTTTGACATTTCAGCCTGAACAAAACATAACAAAATTGTCAGTATCACTGGAATTCTCTGACAGTGATCATACAGAATTCCACAGATCTCCATCTCAATGTTAAAGGCAAAACACAGCTGAATTTGACTGAAGCCAACTTCCTGTTGTTTTGAGTATAACCACATGACTACCTCATATCTCACACCATAAAATTCTTGCAAACATTCTATGTTGTAACCTAGATATTTCTAGAAGTCTCTCTCCTGATTTTTTTCTCTAAGAGATATCCTGAGAAACACTCCACCGTAATTGATTTCTGTTTGTCATTGATTGTGCGCCCATATCACACACCTCCCTTGTCATTCTTTTGCACTGTATGTTATCACAGTGTTTTTTGTTGCTGTCTCTTAATAAATGATGTAAATCAATCTGTACTCCAAACCAATCTTTATTGCTAAACCTTGTTCATCATGGTAAGGTATTTGTTGGTTCCTCATACAATCATCAACTAATTTCAGCTGAGCCTTTGTATCTTACTGCATACTTTTGATGTTTCTTTTTTTCTCCTACATCCAGTGAAGCAAAGGCTTGAAGTGGTTTCACTCACACACACACAAAGAAACACAGCTCTGACAGTAATTTAAAATTAGCATCTTCAAATATATTTCTGTCTGAGTATACAAATTATTTTCTATTGTATCTGTCTGTTCTTGCCTCTACTTTGAATCCTGTTATTATGGGCTCAGGACTGGTGTTGATACTAGCTATAAAAAATGTACGTATTTCTATCCCGGCCAATAACGTTCAGTTACAAAATTGCAGTCCCCAGAAGCTAAAGAAATCTCTCCATTCATCTAGAAAATATTATTCCAAGTGATTGGTAAGAAATTCAGTAGATTTTTTAATAGTCAGATGTAGTTATTCACGGTCTGTATAATCTTCTGTTAGACCAAGTGTATGTCTCAGTATTAGTATGTCTCTATCCTTTAATACATAAAATCAAAAAGTGTATTTACTTTTGACAGTAAGCCTTGTATTAATTATACAAACGGATGATTTTTTTCTTCCCTTAATAACTACATAAAACAGTTTGAAACTCAGGAAAATTAATAAATCCTGTGTTTTCAGTAGAACGTGTATCATGTGACTGTTAAAATCTAACTAGATGTCAAGTTTAACAAATGTAGGTGTAGGAAGAAATATGAAAATTTCTTCACCTACAAGCTCTGAAGCAAGTGAATGGCAGCCACATATGACATCACTGCATAACAGAAACAGCTATTTTATTTCAGGATTCTAGAGAGATGCTATCTACATCTCAATTTAAAGATGCTGATGCACTTAAGAATTTGTCCTATGGAAAGAAAAATGCAGGAATGCTGCTCTATGCCCTCTTGGCAACATGGTTCTGGCACCTTTGTAAATTAATCAAAAAAATATTATACACCTGCATGGATCTGACTGGATGCACTTGAGATTTAGCAGGAAGTGGTAGGCAGAAAGGGACCAAACCTGTAAGGCTCTTCCACATTTCCGGAAGGTTTTTCCAATCAGCTTACACTGCTAAAAACTTAAACATAGATCAACAATAATGAATGATCTTCATTCACTCATATAGTCATCATACAGAAGGAGCTATTTCAAAATCTGTGAGGTATGAGGAGCTTTTTACAAATATTTATATTAAATAAATAAATGGCGTATCACAGGAAGAAGGCTCTAAATTTTTTTCTTAGTATGTGTGCCATCATGAGTTTATGAAGGGCAGGTCTTTCTTAACCAGCCTGTTCTCCTCCTATGACAAGATGACCCACCTAGTGTGTGAGGAAAAGGCTATTTACCTTGACTTCACTAAAGCATTTAACACCATTTTCCACATCATTCTCCTATGGTGGCTCATAGCTTAGACAGGTTTGCTCTTCACTGGGTGAAAAACTGTCTGGATGTCCAAGCTCAGAGAGTTGTGGAGAACAGAGGTAAATCAAGTTGTCAGGTGTGCTCAGGGGTAAGCGTTGGGGCCAATCTTGTTTAATATTTTTATCAAGGATCTGAATATTGGCATCAAATGCTCCCTCAATAAGTTTGCAGATGACACCAAGCTGATCTGCTTGAGGGAAGGAAGGTTCTACAGAGAGATCTGGACAGATTGGATCAATGGACCCAGGTAAGTTTTATGAGGTTTAAAAAGGCCAAGTACAGGGTCCTACACTTGGTCACAACAACCCCATGCAATGTTAAAGGCTTGTGGAAGTGTGACTGGAAAGGTGCCTGGTGGAAAAAAAAGTGGAGGTGTTTGTTAATAACCAGTTGATCACTAGCCAGCAGTGTGCCAAGGTCACCAAGAAGGCCAATAGCATCCTGGCTTGTATTAGAAATGGTGTGGTATTCAGGATTAGGGAAGAGATTTTGACCCTGTACTCAGTGCTGGTGAGGCTGCACCTGGAGTAATGTGTTCTGTGTTAGGTCTTTCAGTACAAGGATATTGAGGTGCTGGAGCATAACCAGAGGAAGGCAATGAAGATGGTGAAGCAGGCAATCCAGGAGACTTCTGGAGTGCATTGAAGATAACTTCCTAGTCCAACTGATAGAGACACCCACACAAGGAGATGCAATACTGGACCTTATGGTCACCAATACAAGCGAACTCATCAGTGATATTAGAATCGGAGGCAGCCTGGGCTGCAGTGATCATGCACTGGTAGAGTTCAAGTTCCAGAGGGATATGAGACAGGGAAGGAGTATAGTCAGGACACTAA
This sequence comes from Clamator glandarius, assembly GCA_033459285.1. NCBI lineage: Eukaryota > Metazoa > Chordata > Aves > Cuculiformes > Cuculidae > Clamator > Clamator glandarius. The sequence goes on from JAUNZM010002215.1 coordinate 74,301, forward strand.
ATTTCAGGCAAGTAGGCTTCCAGCTCTTCAAAGAATTACTCAGGAGGATCCCTTGGGACTTGGTTCTTCGAGACAAGGTAGTGGAACAGAGCTGGAAAATATTCAGGGATGCTTTCCATAAAACATAAGAGCGCTCAGTCCCCATATATAGAAAATCAGGCAGGGAAGGGAAGAGACCAGGGTGGCTGAGTCAAGACCTGCTGGTTAAACTAAAGAGGAAGTGGGAACTGCCCAGGCAGTGCAAGCAGGGATGGATAACCTGGAATGTGTATGGGAACGCTGCCCGGTTGTGTAGGGATGGGGTCAGGAAGGCCAAGGTGCAGCTGGAGCTAAACTTGGCAAGGGAAATAAAGACTAATAAGAAGGGCTTCTACAGAACATCAATCAAAAGAGGAAGATGAAAGAGAACGTATCCCACTGATGGCTGGAAATGGTGATCACACATCAACAGATGAGGAGAAGGCTGAGGTACTTAACAACTTTTTTCCTCAGCCTTCACAGATAACTGCTCTCCTCACCCCTCCTGGGTCATGGGACAGCGAGATGGTGACCAGGGGGATAAACCCCTCCCACTGTACAGGAGGATCAGGTTTGTGACCACCTGAGGAGTCTGAACATTTATAAGTCAATGGGACCTGATGAGATGCATCCCAGAGTCCTTAGGGAACTAGCTGATATGGTTGCCAAGCCACTCTCTATGATATCTGAAAAGTCATGGAAATCAGGAAAAGTCCCTGGTGACTGGAAGAAGGGTAATATTGTGCCCATTTTTAAAAAGAGCAGAAAAGACGACCCTGAGAACTACTGATGTGTCGGCCTCACTTCTGTGCCTGGGAAGATCATGGAACAGATCCTCCTACAATTTATGCTAAAGCACACGAAGGACAGGGAGGCGATTAATGGCAGCCAGCATGGCTTCACCAGGGGCAAATCCTGTATGACCAACTTAGTGGCTTTCTATGATGGAGTAACTGCAGGAGCTGGAGAGAGACTATTCATAAAGGATGAAAGGGAAAAGGTATAAACTGGAGAAGGGCAGATTTAGACTAGACATTAGGAAGAATTTCTGCACCGTGAGAATGGTGAGGCACTGGAACACATTGCCAAGGGAAGTTGTGGATGCCTCATCCCTGGAGGTGTTTAAGGCCAGATTGGATGGGGCCTTGGGTAACCCGATCTAGTGGGAGGTGTCCCTGCCTATGTAAGGGGATTTGGAACTAGATGATCCCTTCCAACCCTAACGATTCTATGATTCTATGTGTCTGGAGCACAAATCTTCCTAGGAGCAGCTGAGGGAACTGAGGCTGTTTAGTCTGGAGAAGAGGAGGCTGATGGGAGACATTTTTGCCCTCAACAGCTACCTGAAAGGAGGTTGTAGAGAGGTGGGTGTTGGTCTCTTCTCCCGAGTAACAAGTGATAGCATGAGAGGAAATGACCTCAAGTTGTGCCAGGGAGGTTTAGATTAGATATTAGGAAAATTTCTTTACTGAAATAGTGGTGAAGCATTAGAACAGGCTGCCTACAGAAGTGGTGGAGTTATCATCCCTAGACGTATTAAAAAAAATGTGTAGATGTGGCAGTTTGGGACATGATGTAGTAGGCATGGTTATGTTGGGCTGATGGTTGGACTTAGATGTCTTTTCACACTTTGATGATTCTATAATTCTGTGATTCTATGCTTATTATTACCAATTTATGGAGTACTGCTGTTGTTTTTTACTGTGCTGAACATCATAGATAGAGACAGTTCTTATTCCAAATAATTAACTAGAATGAGCCGAAAACATTTAGCTTCCTGAAACATTAGCCACATCAGGGAAATTAATGATGTTTGGAGGTGTATATTGCTGAAAGTTGGCCAAGGTGATTTTAACAGGTTTGATAAAGTATACATATGGTAGAACTGTTGTATAGTGGGGATAATACACAGATGTGCCTTGTGCCTACATTCACAGCAGACAGCTCGCAGAAGATTGCCTGGATAGTGTACTTCAGACCTTGCAGGTTGGAAGCATTCCCACAAATGAGGGACATGTGAGTGTCAGATATGTGCTCCACATCCAGAAGCATACATGGTATGTTTTTCAATCCATCCAACAGGAGTTACTCTGCTCTGGGAAGAATTATGTAGCTTAATAGGGTGGCATATTGGAGATATAAAAGCCAGTTCATTTGGATGTGGCTACTAGACATCGCTTGGGGGAACTGGACTTCACCAGTTTCGGGGGTGAAAGTCCTGGTGGAAGCATGGGTTCATGTGCCATGCAGTTGATCTGCTTGCATATAATTGTCATTTGCTCACAATTTCCAGATGTTCAACAGCCTGGTGGAGCTCTTCTTTTTTTTTCAGGTTTCCAGATGTCCAGAAAGCACAAACAGCGAGCCACACTCTTCTTCAGTCAAATAAAATTTCCAGACTGAAAAGAAGGGTTTGTCCACAGAATAAAAGAAGTATGATACACAGTTTACAGAAGATTCTGTGATATTAGCTGGGGTGGTGACTTAGACTAGATGTTCAGGGCTGCAGGTTCTTTCTCTCACTGAAAACTATCAAGGACCTAAAAGCTTTTCAACAAAATCTGGCATGATGCCACAAATTTTCAGTTTTGATAAACTGCCGTCTTTCTAGTAAAACATGGTTTCGTTGGAAAATTCCTGACTCACTAAATTAATCTAAACAGATGCTGACAATGTGGTTCAAACATACGGGATGCACAGGAAGACAGAGCAAATTTCAATTTGTATTTGGACTCCAATCCTACACTAAGTTATGTGTAGCCTCACTCCTGAGCATTGGTGAGGCCTTGATGTGGGATTGGGGTCACGGTAATGGTCAGTTACTATTGAAATTCTTCCCAGAAGAAATTTGTAGAGGCCTCGGCATAATTCTGCCATCACATTCTCACCTCTGCAGTGTGAGCAAAGGTATTCAGTATGTGCCTTTTACCATATCTGCCTGGGCCACAGACATGAGAGTGTGGCTGGTAGAGTTGCAGGCCAGATGTATGGCTCTTCTGCTTTCCTTTTGGGATATTTGGCAGAGGTTCAGTGATGTAACAGTGTACTGCCTTCTAAACCTTGATGCACATGACAGACCAAGACTAATGGTTTCCTTTAAATCTGGGGCTGAATACCATTGTTGGCTTTGAAAATTCCAAGAAATGTAATTTCACTTTAGATCACTATAAATTTATAAGCTGTTGTACAGTGAAGGAGTAATCTCCTGGGAAATGATCATAAACCTATTATATTTTCATTAACAATCTGTTTTCACCATTGACTTAATCCACATTTACTGTTGTGGAATTTGATTACGCATTATAAAGCACCACAAAACAAAAAAAAGTATGTATAGAGTATCCATTTTCCTGGTCATCCTGAATCACTCATTTCCTTGGTTTAAAACCTTGCATCCTTTCAATCTAACTCGAACAAAGCTAGCCTGTGTGTTTACTGTCATCCACCTGGAAATCAACATAGCAGTTTATTTTATTTTTTTCCTTTACTACTAGGAAAGGAAAAAGAAGAAAAGAAAAGGGGAAGGAAAAAGGAAAGAAATATTTTAATAAATTTAGTATATTAATTTTATTTGAAAGGGTTTTGCAATACTCTGCACTTTTCTTTTTATTTGATTGTGTAGCCGTTGAACATCCAGACTTCACTCCACAGCTCAAGCCTGCAAAACCCACTGAAAAGAAATACTAATCTATATAGTGCAATCCACTTCCTTGGGCCTGTTTTGGAGGTGTGATATGATCACAGGTTGGGAGAAGAATCTGCTACAAAGGCTTTGAATTTGGCATGCATGTGTTTTGGAATAAATCCATATTTTATATATGATGTGGAATCTTGTGTCACCATTGTCTGGGTGATTATTCTGAAATCTGGAATTCCTTGCTGTCACACAGTGATAACTACTCCATTTTGTGAATTGTACAGAATAGTCTATAGAAATGTCAGGCTATCTATTATGTACTTCATGGCCTAGTGGTCAAATACTTTTACTGCATTTTAAAAATACATCTTCTTTGAAATTACTACTTCTGTTTAACTGCTAAAGCAGGAAGTCAGCTACATGTAAATAAGCCCATTG
>JAUNZM010002216.1:0-22843 GCA_033459285.1 Clamator glandarius
GTCTAGAGCCCCCCCGGACCCTTCTAAAAGCCCCTAGACCCTTCTAGAGGCCCCCAGGACCCTTCTGAAAGCCCCCAGAACCTTCTAGAGCCCCACAGGACCCTTCTAAAAGCACCCAGACCATTCCTGAGCCCCCCATGACCCTTCTAAAAGCACCCAGACCCTTCTAGAGACCCCCAGGACCATTCTGAAAGCCCCCAGAACCTCCTAGAGCCATCCAGGACCCTTCTAAAAGACCCCAGACCATTCTAGCCCACCCCAGGACCCTTCTACAAGCCACCAGACCCTTCTACAGCCCCCCAGGACCCTTCTAATAGCCCCCAGACTTGTCTAGAGGCCACCAGGACCCTTCTAAAAGTCCCCAGACCCTTCTAGAGCCCCCCCGGACCCTTGTAAAAGCCCCCAGACACTTCTAGAGGCCCCCAGGACCCTTATAAAAGCACCCAGACCCTTCCAGAGCCTCCCAGGACCATTCTAAAAGCACCCAGACCCTTCTAGAGCCTCCCAGGACCATTCTAAATGCCCCAGACCCTTCTAGAGCCCCCCAGGACCCTTCTAAAAGAACCCAGACCCTTCTAGAGCACCCTAGGATCCTTCAAAAAGCATAAAGACCCTTCTAGACCGTCCCCGGATCATTCTAAAAGCCCCCATACCCTTCTAGAGCCTCCCAGGACCCCTCTAAAAGCCCCCAGACCCTTCTAGAGACACCCAGGACCCATCTAAAAGCCCCCAGACCATTCTAGAGGCCCCCCAGGACACATCTAAAAGCCCCCAGACCCTTCTAGAGCCACCCAGGACCATTCTAAAAGACCCCAGACCCTTCTAGAGGCCCCCAGGACCCTTCTAAAAGTCCCGAGACCCTTCTAGAGGCAATCAGGACCCTTCTAAAAGCCCCCAGACCCTTCTAGACCCTCCCCGGACCCTTCTAAAAGCCCCCATACCCTTCTAGATCCTCCCCGGACCTTTCTAAAAGCCCCCAGACCCTTCTAGAGCCCCCCAGGACCCTTCTAAAAAGCCCCCAGACCATTCTAGAGCCCCCCAGGACCATTCTAAAAGCACCCAGACCCTTCTAGATGTACCCAGGGCCCATCTTAAGGACCCCAGACCATTCTAGAGCACACCAAGACCCTTCTAAAAGCCCCCAGACCCTTCTAGAGCCCCCCAGGACCCTTCTAAAAGGCCGCAGAAACTTCTAGATACTCTCCGGATAATTCTAAAAGCCCCCAGACACTTCAAGAGATAACCCAGGACCATTCTAAAAGGCCCCAGACCCTTCTATAGCACACCAGGACCCTTCTAAAAGACCCCAGACCATTCTAGAGCCCCCCCCCAGGGCCCCTCTTAAGGCACCCCGTCTCTTCCAGAGCCCCCCCGGACCCTTCTAAAAGCCCCTAGACCCTTCTAGAGGCCCCCAGGACCCTTCTGAAAGCGCCCAGAAACTTCTAGAGCCCCACAGGAACCTTCTAAAAGCACCCAGACACTTCTACAGACCCCGAGGACCCTATAAAAGCCTACAGACCCTTCTAGAGACCAGCAGGACACTTCTAAAAGCCCCCAGACCCTTCTAGAGCCCCACAGGACCCTTCTAAAAGCACCCAGACCCTTCTAGAGCCCCCAAGGACCATTCTAAAAGCCCCCAGACAATTCTAGACCCTCCACGGATCATTCTAAAAGCCCCCAGACCCTTCTAGAGCCTCCCAGGACCCTTCTAAAAGCCCCCAGACCCTTCTAGAGCCACCCAGGACCCTTCTAAAAGCCCCCAGACCCTTCTAGAGGACCCCAGGACCCTTCTGAAAGCCAGCAGAACATTCTAGAGTCACCCAGGACCCTTCTAAAGGCACCCAGACCCTTCTAGAGCCCCCCAGGACCCTTCTAAAAGCCCCCAGACCCTTCTAGAGACCCCCAGGACCCTTCTAAAAGCACCCAGAACCTTCTAGAGCCCTCCAGTACCCTTCTAAAAGACCCCAGACCCTTCTAGAGAATCCGAGGACGCTTCTAAAATTCCCCAGACCCTTCTAGAGCCCCCCCGGACCCTTCTAAAAGCACCCAGACCATTCTAGAGCCCCCCAGGACCTTTCTAAAATCACCCAGACTCTTCTAGAGGCTACCCGGACCCTTATAAAAGAACCCAGACCCTTCTAGAGCCTCCCAGTACCCTTCTAAAAGCAACCAGACCCTTCTAGAGAACCCCAGGACCCTTCTAAAAGCCCCCAGACCCTTCTAGACCCTCCCCGGATCCTTCTAAAAGCCCCCAGACCCTTCTAGAGCCCCCTAGGATCCTTCAAAAAGCACCCAGACCTTTCTAGACAGTCCCCGGATCATTCTAAAAGCCCCCAGACCCTTCTAGAGCCCCCCAGGATCATTCTAAAAGTCCCCAGACCCTTCTAGAGTCCCCTAGGACCCATCTAAAAGCCCCCAGACCCTTCTAGAGGCCCCTAGGACCCTTCTAAAAGCCCCCAGACCCTTCTAGACCCTCCCCGGATCCTTCGAAAAGCCCCCAGACCCTTCTAGAGCACCCCAGGATCATTCTAAAAGCCCCCAGACCCTTCTAGAGCCTCCCAGTACCCTTCTAAAAGCCCCTAGACCCTTCTAGAGCCCCCCAGGACCCTTCTAAATGCCCCCAGACCCTTCAAGAGGCAACCAGGGCCCCTCTTAAGGAACCCCGTCCCTTCTAGAGCACCCCAGGACCCTTCCAAAAGTCCCCAGACCCTTCTAGAGCCCCTCCGGACCCTTCTAATAGACCCCAGACCCTTCTAGATGACCCCAGGACCCTTCTGAAAGCTAGCAGAACATTCTAGAGTCACCCAGGACCCTTCTAAAGGCACCCAGACCCTTCTAGAGCCCCCCAGGACCCTTCTAAAAGCCCCCAGACCCTTCTAGAGACCCCCAGGACCCTTCTGAAAGCCCCCAGAACCTTCTAGAGCCGTCCAGGACCCTTCTAAAAGCACCCAGACCCTTCTAGAGCATCCGAGGACCCTTCTAAAATTCCCCAGACCCTTCTAGAGCACCCCAGGAAACTTTTAAAAGCACCCAGACCCTTCTAGAGACCCCCCGAACCCTTCTAAAAGCCCCCAGACCCTTCTAGAGCCACCCAGGACCCTTCTAAAAGCACCCAGAACCTTCTAGAGCCCCCCAGGACCCTTCTACAAGCCCCAAGACCCTTCTAGAGCATCCCAGGACCCTTCTAAAAGCACCCAGACCCATCTAGAGCCTCCCAGGACCCTTCTATAAGCCCCAAGACCCTTCTAGAGCATCCCAGGACCCTTCGAAAAGCCCCCAGACCCTTCTAGAGCCACCCAGGACCTTTCTAAAAGACCCCAGACCCTTCTAGAGCCTCCCAGGACCCTTCTAAAAGCCCCCAGACCATTCTAGAGCACCCCAGGACCCTTCTAAAAGCCCCCAGACCCTTCTAGAGCCACCCAGGACCCTTCTAAAAGCCCCCAGACCCTTCTAGAGGACCCCAGGACCCTTCTGAAAGCCAGCAGAACATTCTAGAGTCACCCAGGACCCTTCTAAAGGCACCCAGACACTTCTAGAGCCCCCCAGGACCCTTCTAAAAGCACCCAGACCATTCTAGAGACCCCCAGGACCCTTCTGAAAGCCCCCAGAACCTTCTAGAGCCCTCCAGGACCCTTCTAAAAGCCCCCAGACCCTTCCAGAGAATCCGAGGACCCTTCTAAAATTCCCCAGACCCTTCTAGAGCCGCCCCGGACTATTCTAAAAGCCACCAGACCCTTCTAGAGCCCCCCAGGACCTTTCTAAAATCACCCAGACCCGTCTAGAGGCTCCCCGGACTCTTATAAAAGAACCCAGACCCTTCTAGAGCCTCCCAGTACCCTTCTAAAAGCAACCAGACCCTTCTAGAGAACCCCAGGACCCTTATAAAAGCCCCCAGACCCTTCTAGACCCTCCCCGGATCCTTCTAAAAGCCCCCAAACCCTTCTAGACCCCCCTAGGATCCTTCAAAAAGCACCCAGACCTTTCTAGACCGTCCCCGGATCATTCTAAAAGGTCCCAGACCCTTCTAGAGCCCCCAGGATCATTCTAAAAGCCCCCAGAACCTTCTAGAACACCCCAGGACCATTCTAAAAGCCCCCAGACCCTTCTAGAGAATCCGAGGACGCTTCTAAAATTCCCCAGACCCTTCTGAGCCCCCCGGACCCTTCTAAAAGCCCCAGACCCTTCTAGAGCCACCCAGGACCATTCTAAAAGCCCCCAGACCATTCTAGAGCCCCCCAGGACCCTTCTAAAAGCCCCCAGACCCTTCTAGAGACCCCCAGGACCCTTCTGAAAGCCCCAGAATATTCTAGATCCCCCCAGGACCCTTCTAAAAGCCCCCAGACCCTTCTAGAGCATCCGAGGACCCTTCTAAAAGCATCCAGACCCTTCTAGAGCATCCCAGGACCCTTCTAAAAGACCCCAGACCCTTCTAGAGGCCCCTAGGACCCTTCTAAAAGCCCCCAGAACCCTCTAGAGCCACCCAGGACTCTTCTAAAAGCACACAGACCCTTCTAGAGCCTCTCAGGACCCTTCTAAAAGTACCCAGACCCTTCTAGAGCCCCCCAGGACCATTCTAAAGGCCCCCAGACCTTTCTAGACCCTCCCCGGATCATTCTAAATGCCCCCAGACCCTTCTAGAGGCACCCAGAACCCTTCTAAAAGCCCCCAGACCCTTCTAAAGGCCCCCAGACCCTTCTAGACCCTCCCCGGATCATTCTAAAAGCCCCCAGATTCTTCTAGAGCCTCCCAGGACCCTTCTAATAGCCCCCCGACCTTTCTAGACCCTCCCCGGATCCTTCTAAATGAACCCAGACCCTTCTAGGGCCCCCCAGAACCCCTCAAAAAGCCTCCAGACCCTTGTAGAGCCCCCCAGGACCCGTCTAAAAGCGCCCAGACCCTTCTAGACCCTCCCCTGATCATTCTAAAAGACCCCAGACCCTTCTAAAACATCCCAGGACTATTCTGAAAGAACCCAGACCATTCTAGACCCTCCCCGGATTATTCTAAAAGCCCGCAGACCCTTCTAGAGCACCCCAAGACCCTTCTAAAATCCTCCAGAACCTTCTAGAGCCCCCCAGGACCCTTCTAAAAGACCCCAGATCCTTCTAGAGCCCCCCAGGACCCTACTAAAACCTCCCAGACCCTTCTAGAGCCACCCAGGACCCTTCTAAAAGCCCCCAGACCCTTCTAGACCCTCCCCGGATCCTTCTAAAAGCCCCCAGACCCTTCTAGATCCTCCCAGGACCTTTCTAAAAGCCCCCAGACCTTTCTAGAGGCCCCAGGGTCCTTCTAAAAGCCCCCAGACCCTTCTAGAGCCCCCCAGGACCCTTCTAAAAGCCCCCAGACCGTTCTAGAGCACCCCAGGACCCTTCTAAAAGCCCCCAGACCATTCTTGAGCCCCCTAGGACCCTTCTATAAGCCCCCAGACCCTTCTAGCGGCACCCACGACCCTTCTACAAGCCCCCAGACCCTTCTAGAGCCCCCAGGACCCTTCTAAAAGCACCCAGACCATTCTAGAGGCCCCCAGGACCCTTCTAAAAGCCCCCAGACCCTTCTAGAGCCCCCCAGGACCCTTCTACAAGCCCCCAGACCCTTCTAGAGCCACCCAGGACCCTTCTAAAAGCACCCAGACCCTTCTAGAGGTCCCCAGGACCCGTCTAAAAGCCTCTAGACCCTTCTAGAGCCCCCAGGACCTTTCTAAAATCACCCAGACCCTTCTAGAGGCTCCCCGGACCCTTATAAAAGCAACCAGACCCTTCTAGAGAACCCCAGGACCCTTCTAAAAGCACCCAGACCCTTCTAGAGGTCCCCAGGACCCGTCTAAAAGCCTCTAGACCCTTCTAGAGCCCCCCAGGACCTTTCTAAAATCACCCAGACCCTTCTAGAGCCTCCCAGTACCCTTCTAAAAGCAACCAGACCCTTCTATCTAGAGAACCCCAGGACCCTTCTAAAAGCCCCAGACCTTCTAGACCCTCCTCCGGATCCTTCTAAAAGCCCCCAGACCCTTCTAGAGACCCCTAGGATCCTTCAAAAAGCACCCAGACCTTTCTAGACCGTCCCCGGATCATTCTAAAAGCCCCCCAGACCCCTTCTAGAGCCCCCCAGGATCATTCCAAAACCCCCAGACCCTTCTAGAGCCCCCTAGGACCCATCTAAAAGCCCCCAGACCCTTCTAGAGGCCCCTAGGACCCTTCTAAAAGACCCCAGACCCTTCTAGACCCTCCCCGGATCCTTCGAAAAGACCCAGACCCTTCTAGAGCCCCCAGGATCATTCTAAAAGCCCCCAGACCCTTCTAGAGACCCCAGTACCCTTCTAAAAGCCCCTAGACCCTTCTAGAGCCCCCCAGGACCCTTCTAAATGCCCCAGACCCTTCAAGAGGAACCCAGGGCCCCTCTAAGGAACCCCGTCCCTTCTACAGCACCCCAGGACCCTTCTAAAAGTCCCCAGGACCCTTCTAGAGCACCCAGGACCATTCAAAAGCCCCAGACCCTTCTAGAGCCCCCCCGGACCCTTCTAAAAGACCTCAGACCCTTCTAGAGGACCCCAGGACCCTTCTGAAAGCCAGCAGAACATTCTAGAGTCACCCAGGACCCTTCTAAAGGAACCCAGACCCTTCTAGAGCCCGCCAGAACCCTTCTAAAAGCGCCCAGACGCTTCTAGAGATCCCCAGGACCCTTCTGAAAGCCCCCAGAACATTCTAGAGCCCTTCAGGACCCTTCTAAAAGCACCCAGACCCTTCTAGAGCATCCGAGGACCCTTCTAAAATTCCCCAGACCCTTCTAGAGCACCCCAGGACACTTCTAAAAGCACTCAGACCCTTCTAGAGCCCCCCCGGACCCTTCTAAAAGCCCCCAGACCCTTCTATAGCCCCCCCAGACCCTGCTGAAAGCCCCCAGACCCTTCTAGAGCATCCGAGGACCCTTCTAAAAGCACCCAGACTTTTCTAGAGCCTCCCAGGACCCTTCTAAAAGCACCCAGACCCTTCTAGAGCCCCCCAATACCATCCTAAAGGCCCCCAGACCATTCTAGACCCTCCCCGGATCATTCTAAAAGCCCCCAGACCCTTCTAGAGCCCCCCAGGATCATTCTAAAAGCCCCTAGACCCTTCTAGAACCCCCTAGGACCCATCTAAAAGCCCCCAGACCCATCTAGAGGCCCCTAGGACCCTTCTAAAAGACCCCAGACCCTTCTAGACCCTCCCCGGATCCTTCGACAAGACCCCAGACCCTTCTAGAGCCCCCCAGGATCATTCTAAAAGCCCCCAGACCCTTCTAGAGGCCCCCAGGAACCTTCTAAAAGCCCCCAGACCATTCTAGAGCCCCCCAGGACCCTTCTAAAGGCCCCCAGACCCTTCTAGACCCTCCCCGGATCATTCTAAAAGCCCCCAGATTCTTCGAGAGCCTCCCAGGACCATTCTAATAGCACCCCGACCTTTCTAGACCCTCCCCGGATCCTACTAAATGAACCCAGACCTGTCTAGTGCCCCCCAGAACCCCTCTAAAAGCCTCCAGACCCTTGTAGAGCCCCCCAGGACCCGTCTAAAAGCGCCCAGACCCTTCTAGACCCTCCCCTGATCATTCTAAAAGACCCCAGACCCTTCTAAAACCTCCCAGAACCATTCTAAAAGAACCCAGACCCTTCTAGACCCTCCCCGGATTATTCTAAAAGCCCCCAGACCCTTCTAGAGCCCCCCCAGACCCTTCTAAAAGCCTCCAGACCCTTCTAGAGCCCCCCCGAACCACTCTAATAGTTCTCAGACCCTTCTAGAGGCCCCCAGGATCCTTCTAAAAGCCCCCAGACCCTTCTAGAGCCCCCCAGGACCCTTCTAAAAGCGCCCAGACCCTTCTAGAGCCACCCAGGACCCTTCTAAAAGCCCCCAGACCCTTCTAGAGGACCCCAGGACCCTTCTGAAAGCCCCCAGAACCTTCTAGAGCCCTCCAGGACCCTTCTAAAAGCACCCAGACCCTTCTAGAGCATCCGAGGACCCTTCTATAAGCCCCCAGAACCTTCTAGAGACTCCCAGGACCCTTCGAAGAGCCCCCAGACCCTTCTAGAGCCACCCAGGACCTTTCTAAAAGCCCCCAGACCCTTCTAGAGCCTCCCAGGACCCTTCGAAAAGCCCCCAGACCATTCTAGAGCACCCCAGGACCCTTCTAAAAGCCCCCAGACCCTTCTAGAGCCACCCAGGACCCTTCTAAAAGCCCCCAGACCCTTCTAGAGGACCCCAGGACCCTTCTGAAAGCCAGCAGAACATTCTAGAGTCACCCAGGACCCTTCTAAAGGCACCCAGACCCTTCTAGAGCCCCCCAGGACCCTTCTAAAAGCACCCAGACCATTCTAGAGACCCCCAGGACCCTTCTGAAAGCCCCCAGAAACTTCTAGAGCCCTCCAGGACCCTTCTAAAAGCCCCCAGACCCTTCCAGAGAATCCGAGGACCCTTCTAAAATTCCCCAGACCCTTCTAGAGCCCCCCCGGACTATTCTAAAAGCCCCCAGACCCTTCTAGAGCCCCCCAGGACCTTTCTAAAATCACCCAGACCCGTCTAGAGGCTCCCCGGACTCTTATAAAAGAACCCAGACCCTTCTAGAGCCTCCCAGTACCCTTCTAAAAGCAACCAGACCCTTCTAGAGAACCCCAGGACCCTTCAAAAAGCCCCCAGACCCTTCTAGACCCTCCCCGGATCCTTCTAAAAGCCCCCAGACCCTTCTAGAGCCCCCTAGGATCCTTCAAAAAGCACCCAGACCTTTCTAGACCGTCCCCGGATCATTCTAAAAGGTCCCAGACCCTTCTAGAGCCCCCCAGGATCATTCTAAAAGCCCCCAGAATCTTCTAGAGCACCCCAGGACCCTTCTAAAAGCCCCCAGACCCTTCTAGAGAATCCGAGGACCCTTCTAAAATTCCCCAGACCCTTCTAGAGCCCCCCCGGACCCTTCTAAAAGCCCCCAGACCATTCTAGAGCCCCCCAGGATCATTCTAAAAGCCCCCAGACCATTCTAGAGCCCCCCAGGACCCTTCTAAAAGCCCCCAGACCCTTCTAGAGACACCCAGGACCCTTCTGAAAGCCCCCAGAACATTCTAGATCCCCCCAGGACCCTTCTAAAAGCCCCCAGACCCTTCTAGAGCATCCGAGGACCCTTCTAAAATCATCCAGACCCTTCTAGAGCATCCGAGGACCCTTCTAAAAGACCCCAGACCCTTCTAGAGGCCCCTAGGACCCTTCTAAAAGCCCCCAGAACCCTCTAGAGCCACCCAGGACTCTTCTAAAAGCCCCCAGACCCTTCTAGACCCTCCCCGGATCATTCTAAAAGACCCCAGACCCTTCTAGAGCCCCCAAGGATCATTCCAAAAGCCCCCAGACCCTTCTAGAGCCCCCTAGGACCCATCTAAAAGCCCCCAGACCCTTCTAGAGGCCCCTAGGACCCTTCTAAAAGACCCCAGACCCTTCTAGACCCTCCCCGGATCCTTCGAAAAGACCCCAGACCCTTCTAGAGCCCCCCAGGATCATTCTAAAAGCCCCCAGACCCTTCTAGAGCCCCCCAGTACCCTTCTAAAAGCCCCTAGACCCTTCTAGAGCCCCCCAGGACCCTTCTAAATGCCCCCAGACCCTTCAAGAGGAACCCAGGGCCCCTCTTAAGGAACCCCGTCCCTTCTAGAGCACCCCAGGACCCTTCTAAAAGTCCCCAGACCCTTCTAGAGCACCCCAGGACCATTCTAAAAGCCCCCAGACCCTTGTAGAGCCACCCAGGACCCTTCTAAAAGACCCCAGACCCTTCTAGAGGACCCCAGGACCCTTCTGAAAGCCAGCAGTACATTCTAGAGTCACCCAGGACCCTTCTAAAGGAACCCAGACCCTTCTAGAGCCCCCCAGGACCCTTCTAAAAGCGCCCAGACGCTTCTAGAGATCCCCAGGACCCTTCTGAAAGCCCCCAGAACATTCTAGAGCCCTTCAGGACCCTTCTAAAAGCACCCAGACCCTTCTAGAGCATCCGAGAACCCTTCTAAAATTCCCCAGACCCTTCTAGAGCACCCCAGGACACTTCTAAAAGCACTCAGACCCTTCTAGAGCCCCCCCGGACCCTTCTAAAAGCCCCCAGACCCTTCTAGAGCCCCCCCAGACCCTTCTGAAAGCCCCCAGACCCTTCTAGAGCATCCGAGGACCCTTCTAAAAGCCCCCAGACCCTTCTAGAGGCCCCTAGGACCCTTCTAAAACCACCCAGCACCCTCTAGAGCCACCCAGGACTCTTCTAAAAGCCCCCAGACCCTTCTAGAGCCTCCCAGGACCCTTCTAAAAGCACCCAGACCCTTCTAGAGCCCCCTATACCATTCTAAAGGCCCCCTGACCTTTCTAGACCCTCCCCGGATCATTCTAAATGCCCCCAGACCCTTCTAGAGCCCCCCAGGATCATTCTAAAAGCCCCCAGACCCTTCTAGAACCCCCTAGGACCCATCTAAAAGCCCCCAGACCCATCTAGAGGCCCCTAGGACCCTTCTAAAAGACCCCAGACCCTTCTAGACCCTCCCCGGATCCTTCGACAAGACCCCAGACCCTTCTAGAGCCCCCCAGGATCATTCTAAAAGCCCCCAGACCCTTCTAGAGGCCCCCAGGAACCTTCTAAAAGCCCCCAGACCATTCTAGAGCCGCCCAGGACCATTCTAAAGGCCCCCAGACCCTTCTAGACCCTCCCCGGATCATTCTAAAAGCCCCCAGATTCTTCTAGAGCCTCCCAGGACCATTCTAATAGCTCCCCGACCTTTCTAGACCCTCCACAGATCCTACTAAATGAACCCAGACCTTTCTAGTGCCCCCCAGAACCCCTCTAAAAGCCTCCAGACCCTTGTAGAGCCCCCCAGGACCCGTCTAAAAGCGCCCAGACCCTTCTAGACCCTCCCCTGATCATTCTAAAAGACCCCAGACCCTTCTAAAACCTCCCAGAACCATTCTAAAAGAACCCAGACCCTTCTAGACCCTCCCCGGATTATTCTAAAAGCCCCCAGACCCTTCTAGAGCCCCCCCAGACCCTTCTAAAAGCCTCCAGACCCTTCTAGAGCCCCCCCGAACCACTCTAATAGTTCTCAGACCCTTCTAGAGGCCCCCAGGACCCTTCTATAAGTCCCCAGACCTTTCTAGAGAACCCCAGGAACCTTCTAAAAGCACACAGACCCTTCTAGAGCCTCCCAGGAGCCTTCTAAAAACCCCCAGACTCTTCTAGAGCCCCCCAGGACCCTTCTAAAAGCGCCCAGACCCTTCTAGAGCATCCGAGGACCCTTCTGAAAGCCCCCATACCCTTCTAGAGCCCTCCAGGACCCTTCTAAAAGCACCCAGACCCTTCTAGAGCATCCGAGGACCCTTCTAAAATTCCCCAGACCCTTCTAGAGCACCCCAGGAAACTTCTAAAAGCACCCAGACCCTTCTAGAGCCCCCCCGAACCCTTCTAAAAGCCCCCAGACCCTTCTAGAACCACCCAGGACCCTTCTAAAAGCACCCAGAACCTTCTAGAGCCCCCCAGGACCCTTCTACAAGCCCCAAGACCCTTCTAGAGCATCCCAGGACCCTTCTAAAAGCACCCAGACCCTTCTAGAGCCTCCCAAGACCCTTCTATAAGCCCCATAACCTTCTAGAGACTCCCAGGACCCTTCGAAAAGCCCCCAGACCCTTCTAGAGCCACCCAGGACCTTTCTAAAAGCCCCCAGACCCTTCTAGAGCCTCCCAGGACCCTTCGAAAAGCCCCCAGACCATTCTAGAGCACCCCAGGACCTTTCTAAAAGCCCCCAGACCCTTCTAGAGCCACCCAGGACCCTTCTAAAAGCCCCCAGACCCTTCTAGAGGACCCCAGGACCCTTCTGAAAGCCAGCAGAACATTCTAGAGTCACCCAGGACCCTTCTAAAGGCACCCAGACCCTTCTAGAGCCCCCCAGGACCCTTCTAAAAGCACCCAGACCATTCTAGAGACCCCCAGGACCCTTCTGAAAGCCCCCAGAACCTTCTAGAGCCCTCCAGGACCCTTCTAAAAGCCCCCAGACCCTTCTAGAGAATCCGAGGACCCTTCTAAAATTCCCCAGACCCTTCTAGAGCCCCCCCGGACTATTCTAAAAGCCCCCAGACCCTTCTAGAGCCCCCCAGGACCTTTCTAAAATCACCCAGACCCGTCTAGAGGCTCCCCGGACTCTTATAAAAGAACCCAGACCCTTCTAGAGCCTCCCAGTACCCTTCTAAAAGCAACCAGACCCTTCTAGAGAACCCCAGGACCCTTCTAAAAGCCCCCAGACCCTTCTAGACCCTCCCCGGATCCTTCTAAAAGCCCCCAGACCCTTCTAGAGCCCCCTAGGATCCTTCAAAAAGCACCCAGACCTTTCTAGACCGTCCCCGGATCATTCTAAAAGGTCCCAGACCCTTCTAGAGCCCCCCAGGATCATTCTAAAAGCCCCCAGAATCTTCTAGAGCACCCCAGGACCCTTCTAAAAGCCCCCAGACCCTTCTAGAGACCCCTAGGATCCTTCAAAAAGCACCCAGACCTTTCTAGACCGTCCCCGGATCATTCTAAAAGACCCCAGACCCTTCTAGAGCCCCCAAGGATCATTCCAAAAGCCCCCAGACCCTTCTAGAGCCCCCTAGGACCCATCTAAAAGCCCCCAGACCCTTCTAGAGGCCCCTAGGACCCTTCTAAAAGACCCCAGACCCTTCTAGACCCTTCCCGGATCCTTCGAAAAGACCCCAGACCCTTCTAGAGCCCCCCAGGATCATTCTAAAAGCCCCCAGACCCTTCTAGAGCCCCCCAGTACCCTTCTAAAAGCCCCTAGACCCTTCTAGAGCCCCCCAGGACCCTTCTAAATGCCCCCAGACCCTTCAAGAGGAACCCAGGGCCCCTCTTAAGGAACCCCGTCCCTTCTAGAGCACCCCAGGACCCTTCTAAAAGTCCCCAGACCCTTCTAGAGCACCCCAGGACCATTCTAAAAGCCCCCAGACCCTTATAGAGCCACCCAGGACCCTTCTAAAAGACCCCAGACCCTTCTAGAGGACCCCAGGACCCTTCTGAAAGCCAGCAGTACATTCTAGAGTCACCCAGGACCCTTCTAAAGGAACCCAGACCCTTCTAGAGCCCCCCAGGACCCTTCTAAAAGCGCCCAGACGCTTCTAGAGATCCCCAGGACCCTTCTGAAAGCCCCCAGAACATTCTAGAGCCCTTCAGGACCCTTCTAAAAGCACCCAGACCCTTCTAGAGCATCCGAGAACCCTTCTAAAATTCCCCAGACCCTTCTAGAGCACCCCAGGACACTTCTAAAAGCACTCAGACCCTTCTAGAGCCCCCCCGGACCCTTCTAAAAGCCCCCAGACCCTTCTAGAGCCCCCCCAGACCCTTCTGAAAGCCCCCAGACCCTTCTAGAGCATCCGAGGACCCTTCTAAAAGCCCCCAGACCCTTCTAGAGGCCCCTAGGACCCTTCTAAAACCACCCAGCACCCTCTAGAGCCACCCAGGACTCTTCTAAAAGCCCCCAGACCCTTCTAGAGCCTCCCAGGACCCTTCTAAAAGCACCCAGACCCTTCTAGAGCCCCCTATACCATTCTAAAGGCCCCCAGACCTTTCTAGACCCTCCCCGGATCATTCTAAAAGCCCCCAGACCCTTCTAGAGCCCCCCAGGATCATTCTAAAAGCCCCCAGACCCTTCTAGAACCCCCTAGGACCCATCTAAAAGCCCCCAGACCCATCTAGAGGCCCCTAGGACCCTTCTAAAAGACCCCAGACCCTTCTAGACCCTCCCCGGATCCTTCGACAAGACCCCAGACCCTTCTAGAGCCCCCCAGGATCATTCTAAAAGCCCCCAGACCCTTCTAGAGGCCCCCAGGAACCTTCTAAAAGCCCCCAGACCATTCTAGAGCCCCCCAGGACCCTTCTAAAGGCCCCCAGACCCTTCTAGACCCTCCCCGGATCATTCTAAAAGCCCCCAGATTCTTCTAGAGCCTCCCAGGACCATTCTAATAGCTCCCCGACCTTTCTAGACCCTCCACAGATCCTACTAAATGAACCCAGACCTTTCTAGTGCCCCCCAGAACCCCTCTAAAAGCCTCCAGACCCTTGTAGAGCCCCCCAGGACCCGTCTAAAAGCGCCCAGACCCTTCTAGACCCTCCCCTGATCATTCTAAAAGACCCCAGACCCTTCTAAAACCTCCCAGAACCATTCTAAAAGAACCCAGACCCTTCTAGACCCTCCCCGGATTATTCTAAAAGCCCCCAGACCCTTCTAGAGCCCCCCCAGACCCTTCTAAAAGCCTCCAGACCCTTCTAGAGCCCCCCCGAACCACTCTAATAGTTCTCAGACCCTTCTAGAGGCCCCCAGGACCTTTCTATAAGTCCCCAGACCCTTCTAGAGAACCCCAGGAACCTTCTAAAAGCACACAGACCCTTCTAGAGCCTCCCAGGAGCCTTCTAAAAACCCCCAGACTCTTCTAGAGCCCCCCAGGACCCTTCTAAAAGCGCCCAGACCCTTCTAGAGACCCCCAGGACCCTTCTGAAAGCCCCCAGACCCTTCTAGAGCCCTCCAGGACCCTTCTAAAAGCACCCAGACCCTTCTAGAGCATCCGAGGACCCTTCTAAAATTCCCCAGACCCTTCTAGAGCCCCCCCGAACCCTTCTAAAAGCCCCCAGACCCTTCTAGAACCACCCAGGACCCTTCTCAAAGCACCCAGAACCTTCTAGAGCCCCCCAGGACCCTTCTACAAGCCCCAAGACCCTTCTAGAGCATCCCAGGACCCTTCTAAAAGCACCCAGACCCATCTAGAGCCTCCCAAGACCCTTCTATAAGCCCCATAACCTTCTAGAGACTCCCAGGACCCTTCGAAAAGCCCCCAGACCCTTCTAGAGCCACCCAGGACCTTTCTAAAAGCCCCCAGACCCTTCTAGAGCCTCCCAGGACCCTTCGAAAAGCCCCCAGACCATTCTAGAGCACCCCAGGACCTTTCTAAAAGCCCCCAGACCCTTCTAGAGCCACCCAGGACCCTTCTAAAAGCCCCCAGACCCTTCTAGAGGACCCCAGGACCCTTCTGAAAGCCAGCAGAACATTCTAGAGTCACCCAGGACCCTTCTAAAGGCACCCAGACACTTCTAGAGCCCCCCAGGACCCTTCTAAAAGCACCCAGACCATTCTAGAGACCCCCAGGACCCTTCTGAAAGCCCCCAGAACCTTCTAGAGCCCTCCAGGACCCTTCTAAAAGCCCCCAGACCCTTCTAGAGAATCCGAGGACCCTTCTAAAATTCCCCAGACCCTTCTAGAGCCCCCCCGGACTATTCTAAAAGCCCCCAGACCCTTCTAGAGCCCCCCAGGACCTTTCTAAAATCACCCAGACCCGTCTAGAGGCTCCCCGGACTCTTATAAAAGAACCCAGACCCTTCTAGAGCCTCCCAGTACCCTTCTAAAAGCAACCAGACCCTTCTAGAGAACCCCAGGACCCTTCTAAAAGCCCCCAGACCCTTCTAGACCCTCCCCGGATCCTTCTAAAAGCCCCCAGACCCTTCTAGAGCCCCCTAGGATCCTTCAAAAAGCACCCAGACCTTTCTAGACCGTCCCCGGATCATTCTAAAAGGTCCCAGACCCTTCTAGAGCCCCCCAGGATCATTCTAAAAGCCCCCAGAATCTTCTAGAGCACCCCAGGACCCTTCTAAAAGCCCCCAGACCCTTCTAGAGAATCCGAGGACCCTTCTAAAATTCCCCAGACCCTTCTAGAGCCCCCCCCGGACCCTTCTAAAAGCCCCCAGACCATTCTAGAGCCACCCAGGACCATTCTAAAAGCCCCCAGACCATTCTAGAGCCCCCACAGGACCCTTCTAAAATCCCCCAGACCCTTCTAAAGACCCCCAGGACCCTTCTGAAAGCACCCAGAACATTCTAGATCCCCCCAGGACCCTTCTAAAAGCCCCCAGACCCTTCTAGAGCATCCGAGGACCCTTCTAAAAGCATCCAGACCCTTCTAGAGCATCCCAGGACCCTTCTAAAAGACCCCAGACCCTTCTAGAGGCCCCTAGGACCCTTCTAAAAGCCCCCAGAACCCTCTAGAGCCACCCAGGACTCTTCTAAAAGCACACAGACCCTTCTAGAGCCTCCCAGGACCCTTCTAAAAGTACCCAGACCCTTCTAGAGCCCCCCAGGACCATTCTAAAGGCCCCCAGACCTTTCTAGACCCTCCCCGGATCATTCTAAATGCCCCCAGACACTTCTAGATGCCCCCAGGACCCTTCTAAAAGCCCCCAGACCCTTCTAGAGCACCCCAGGACCCTTCTAAAGGCCCCCAGACCCTTCTAGACCCTCCCCGGATCATTCTAAAAGCCCCCAGATTCTTCTAGAGCCTCCCAGGACCCTTCTAATAGCCCCCCGACCTTTCTAGACCCTCCCCGGATCCTTCTAAATGAACCCAGACCCTTCTAGGGCAACCCAGAACCCCTCAAAAAGCCTCCAGACCCTTGTAGAGCCCCCCAGGACCCGTCTAAAAGCGCCCAGACCCTTCTAGACCCTCCCCTGATCATTCTAAAAGACCCCAGACCCTTCTAAAACTTCCCAGGACTATTCTAAAAGAACCCAGACCATTCTAGACCCTCCCCGGATTATTCTAAAAGCCCCCAGACCCTTCTAGAGCACCCCAAGACCCTTCTAAAAGCCTCGAGAACCTTCTAGAGCCCCCCAGGACCCTTCTAAAAGCCCCCAGACCCTTCTAGAGCCCCCCAGGACCCTACTAAAACATCCCAGACCCTTCTAGAGACCCCCAGGACCCTTCTAAAAGACCCCAGACCCTTCTAGACCCTCCCCGGATCCTTCTAAAAGCCCCCAGACCCTTCTAGATCCTCCCAGGACCTTTCTAAAAGCATCCAGACCTTTCTAGAGGCCCCAGGACCCTTCTAAAAGCCCCCAGACCCTTCTAGAGCCCCCCAGGACCCTTCTAAAAGCCCCCAGACCCTTCTAGAGCACCCCAGGACCCTTCTAAAAGCTCCCAGACCATTCTTGAGCCCCCTAGGACCCTTCTAAAAGCCCCCAGACCCTTCTAGCGGCACCCACGACTCTTCTACAAGCCCCCAGACCCTTCTAGAGCCCCCCAGGACCCTTCTAAAAGCACCCAGACCCTTCTAGAGGCCCCCAGGACCCTTCTAAAAGCCCCCAGACCCTTCTAGAGCCACCCAGGACCCTTCTACAAGACCCTAGACCCTTCTAGAGCCACCCAGGACCCTTCTAAAAGCACCCAGACCCTTCTAGAGGTCCCCAGGACCCGTCTAAAAGCCTCTAGACCCTTCTAGAGCCCCCCAGGACCTTTCTAAAATCACCCAGACCCTTCTAGAGGCTCCCCGGACCCTTATAAAAGCACCCCGACCCTTCTAGAGCCTCCCAGTACCCTTCTAAAAGCAACCAGACCCTTCTAGAGAACCCCAGGACCCTTCTAAAAGCCCCCAGACCCTTCTAGACCCTCCCCGGATCCTTCTAAAAGCCCCCAGACCCTTCTAGAGACCCCTAGGATCCTTCAAAAAGCACCCAGACCTTTCTAGACCGTCCCCGGATCATTCTAAAAGCACCCAGACCCTTCTAGAGCCCCCCAGGATCATTCCAAAAGCCCCCAGACCCTTCTAGAGGCCCCTAGGACCCTTCTAAAAGCCAGCAGAACATTCTAGAGTCACCCAGGACCCTTCTAAAGGAACCCAGACCCTTCTAGAGCCCCCCAGGACCCTTCTAAAAGCGCTCAGACGCTTCTAGAGATCCCCAGGACCCTTCTGAAAGACCCCAGAACATTCTAGAGCCCTCCAGGACCCTTCTAAAAGCATCCAGACCCTTCTAGAGCATCCGAGGACCCTTCTAAAATTCCCCAGACCCTTCTAGAGCACCCCAGGACACTTCTAAAAGCACTCAGACCCTTCTAGAGCCCCCCCGGACCCTTCTAAAAGCCCCCAGACCCTTCTAGAGCCCCCCCCAGACCTTTCTGAAAGCCCCCAGACCCTTCTAGAGCATCCGAGGACCCTTCTAAAAGCACCCAGACCCTTCTAGAGCATCCCAGGACCCTTCTAAAAGCCCCCAGACCCTTCTAGAGGCCCCTAGGACCCTTCTAAAAGCCCCCAGAACCCTCTAGAGCCACCCAGGACTCTTCTAAAAGCACCCAGACCCTTCTAGAGCCTCCTAGGACCTTTCTAAAAGCACCCAGACCCTTCTAGAGCCCCGCAATACCATTCTAAAGGCCCCCAGACCTTTCTAGACCCTCCCCGGATCATTCTAAAAGCCCCCAGGACCCTTCTAGAGCCCCCCAGGATCATTCTAAAAGCCCCCAGACCCTTCTAGAACCCCCTAGGACCCATCTAAAAGCCCCCAGACCCATCTAGAGGCCCCTAGGACCCTTCTAAAAGACCCCAGACCCTTCTAGACCCTCCCCGGATCCTTCGACAAGACCCCAGACCCTTCTTAGAGCCCCCAGGATCATTCTAAAAGCCCCCAGACCCTTCTAGAGCCCCCCAGTACCCTTCTAAAAGCCCCCAGACCATTCTAGAGCCCCCCAGGACCCTTCTAAAGGCCCCCAGACCCTTCTAGACCCTCCCCGGATCATTCTAAAAGCCCCCAGATTATTCTAGAGCCTCCCAGGACCATTCTAATAGCTCCCCGACCTTTCTAGACCCTCCCCAGATCCTACTAAATGAACCCAGACCTTTCTAGTGCCCCCCAGAACCCCTCTAAAAGCCTCCAGACCCTTGTAGAGCCCCCCAGGACCCGTCTAAAAGCGCCCAGACCCTTCTAGACCCTCCCCTGATCATTCTAAAAGACCCCAGACCCTTCTAAAACCTCCCAGAACCATTCTAAAAGAACCCAGACCCTTCTAGACCCTCCCCGGATTATTCTAAAAGCCCCCAGAATCTTCTAGAGCCCCCCCAGACCCTTCTAAAAGCCTCCAGACCCTTCTAGAGCACCCCCGAACCACTCTAATAGTTCTCAGACCCTTCTAGAGGCCCCCAGGACCCTTCTATAAGTCCCCAGACCCTTCTAGAGAACCCCAGGAACCTTCTAAAAGCCCCCCGACCCTTCTAGAGCCTCCCAGGAGCCTTCTAAAAACCCCCAGACCCATCTAGAGGCCCCCAGGACCCTTCTAAAAGCCCCCAGACGCTTCTAGAGAACCGCGGGACCCTTCTAAAAGCCCCCAGACCCTTCTAGAGCCCCCCAGGACCCTTCTAAAAGCCCCCAGAACCTTCTAGACCCTCCCCGGATCATTCTAAAAGCCCCCAGACCCTTCTAGAGACCCCCATGACCCTTCTAAAAGCACTCAGACCCTTCTAGAGTGCCCCAGGACCCTTCTAAAAGCACCCAAACCCTTCTAGAGCCTCCCAGGACCATTCTAAAAGCCCCCAGACCCTTCTAGACCCCCCCAGGACCCTTCTAAAAGCCCCCAGACCCTTCTAGAGCCCCCCAGGACCATTCTGAAGGGCCGCAGACACATCTAGACACTCCCCGGATCTTTCTAAAAGACCCCAGACACTTCTAGAGATCCCCAGGAGCATTCTAAAAGCCCCCAGACCCTTCTAGAGCACTCCAGGACCCTTCGAAAAGCCCCCAGACCCTTCTAGAGCCCCCCAGGGCCCCTCTTAAGGCACCCCGTCCCTTCTAGGACACCCCAGGACCCTTCTTAAAGTCCCCAGACCCTTCTAGAGCACCCCAGGACACTTCTAAAAGCCCCCAGAACCTTCTAGAGCCCCCCCGGACCCTTCTAAAAGCCTCCAGACCCTACTAGAGGACCCCTGGACCCTTCTGAAAGCCCCCAGAACCTTCTAGAGCATCCCAGGACAGTTCTAAAAGCCCCCAGACCCTTCTAGAGCATCCCAGGACAGTTCTAAAAGCCCCCAGACCCTTCTAGAGCCTCCCAGGACCCTTCTAAAAGCTCCCAGACCCTTCTAGAGCCTCCCAGGAGCCTTCTAAAAACCCCCAGACCCTTCTAGAGCCCCCCCGGACCACTCTAATAGATCCCAGACCCTTCTAGGGACCCCCATGACCCTTCTAAAAGCACTCAGACCCTTCTAGAGGGCCCCAGGACCCTTCTAAACGCACCCAGACCCTTCTAAAGCCTCCCAGGACCATTCTAAAAGCCATCAGACCCTTCTAGAGCCCCCCAGGACCCTTCTGAAGGGCCGCAGACACATCTAGACACTCCCCGGATCTTTCTAAAAGACCCCAGACACTTCTAGAGATCCCCAGGACCCTTCTAAAAGCTCCCAGACCCTTCTAGAGCACTCCAGGACCCTTCTAAAAGCCCCCAGACCCTTCTAGAGCCCCCCAGGGCCCCTCTTAAGGCACCCTGTCCCTTCTAGGACACACCAGGACCCTTCTTAAAGTCCCCAGACCCTTCTAGAGCACCCCAGGACCCTTCTAAAATTCCCCAGACCCTTCTAGAGCCCCCCCGGACCATTCTAAAAGCCTCCAGACCCTACTAGAGCCCCCTAGGATCCTTCAAAAAGCACCCAGACCCTTCTAGAGACACCCAGGACCCTTCTAAAAGCCCCCAGACCCTTCTAGAGCCACCCAGGACGCTTCTAAAAGCCCCCAGACCCTTCTAGAGACCCCCAGGACCCTTCTAAAAGCCCCCAGACCCTTCTAGAGCCCCCCAGGACCCTTCTAAAAGCCCCCAGACCCTTCTAGAGCACCCCAGGACCCTTCTAAAAGCACCCAGACCCTTCTTGAGCCCCCCAGGACCCTTCTAAAAGCCCCCAGACCCTTCTAGCGGCACCCAGGACCCTTCTACAAGCCCCCAGAGCCTTCTAGAGCCCTTCAGAACCCTTCGAAAAGCTCCCAGACCTTTCTAGATACCCCTAGGACTATTCTAAAAGCCCCCAGACCCTTCTAGAGTCACCCAGGACCCTTCTACAAGCCCCCAGACCCTTCTAGAGCCACCCAGGACCCTTCTAAAAGTACCCAGACCCTTCTAGAGGCCCCCAGGACCCGTCTAAAAGCCTCTAGACCCTTCTAGAGCCCCCCAGGATCTTTCTAAAAGCACCCAGACCCTTCTAGAGGCTCCCCGGACCCATATAAAAGCACCCCGACCCTTCTAGAGCCAACTAGGATCCTTCAAAAAGCACCCAGACCTTTCTAGACCGTCCCCGGATCATTCTAAAAGCCCCCAGACCCTTCTAGAGCCCCCCAGGATCATTCTAAAAGCCCCCAGACTCTTCTAGAGCCCCCCAGGATCATTCCAAAAGCCCCCAGACCATTCTAGAGCCCCCTAGGACCCATCTAAAAGCCCCCAGACCCTTCTAGAGGCCCCTAGGACCCTTCTAAAAGCCCCCAGACCCTTCTAGACCCTCCCCGGATCCTTCGAAAAGAACCCAGACCCTTCTAGAGCCCCCCAGGATCATTCTAAAAGCCCCCAGACCCTTCTAGAGCCCCCCAGTACCCTTCTAAAAGCCCTTAGACCCTTCTAGAGCCCCCCAGGACCCTTCTAAATGCCCCCAGACCCTTCAAGAGGCACCTAGGACCCTTCTAAAAGCACCCAGACCCTTCTAGAGCCTCCCAGGACCATTCTAAAAGCCCCCAGACCCTACTAGACCCCCCTGGACCCTTCTAAAAGCCCCCAGACCCTTCTAGACCCCCCCAGGACCCTTTTGAAAGGCCGCAGACACTTCTAGACACTCCCCGGATCCTTCTAAAAGACCCCAGACATTTCTAGAGATAACCAGGAGCATTCTAAAAGCCCCCAGACCCTTCTAGAGCACCCCAGGACCCTTCTAAAAGCCCCCAGACCCTTCTAGAGCCCCCCAGGCCTCCTCTTAAGGCACACTGTCCCTTCTAGAGCACCCCAGAACCCTTCTAAAAGACCCAGACCTTTCTAGAGCACGCCAGGACCCGTCTAAAAGCCCCCAGACCATTCTAGAGCCCCCCCGGACCCTTCTAAAAGCCTCCAGACCCTTCTAAAGGCCCCCTGGACCTATCTGAAAGCACCCAGACCCTTCTAGAGCCTACCAGGACCTTTCTACAAGCCCCCAGACCCTTCTGGAGCCACCAAGGACCCTTCTAAAAGCCCCCAGACCCTTCTAGAGGCCCCCAGGACCCTTCTAAAAGCCCCCAGACCCTTCTAGAGCCTCCCAGGACCATTCTACAAGCCCCCAGACCCTTCTAGAGCCCCCCAGGACCCTTCTACAAGCCCCCAGACCATTCTAGATCCACCCAGGACCCTTCTAAAAGCCCCCAGACCCTTCTAGAGGCCCCCAGGACTCGTCTAAAAGCCTCTAGACCCTTCTAGAGCCCCCCAGGACCTTTCTAAAAGCACCCAGACCCTTCTAGAGGGTCCCCGGTCCCTTATAAATGCACCCCGACCATTCTAGAGTCTCCCAGGACCCTTCTAAAAGCCACCAGACCCTTCTAGAGACCCCCAGGACCCTTCTAAAAGCCCCCAGACCCTTCTAGACACTCCCCGGATCCTTCTAAACGCCCTCAGACCCTTCTAGAGCCCCCTAGGATCCTTCTAAAAGCCCCCAGACCCTTCTAGAGCCCCCCAGGACCCTTCTAAAAGCCCCCTGACCCTTCTAGAGGCCCCTAGGACCCATCTAAAAGCCCCCAGACCCTTCTAGAGGTCCCCAGGACCCTTCTGAAAGCCCCCAGACCCTTCTAGACCCTCCCCGGATCCTTCTGAAAAACCCCAGACCATTCTAGAGCCTCCCAGGACCATTCTAAAGCCCTCAGACCCTTCTAGAGTACCCCAGGACCCTTCTAAAAGCCCCCAGACACTTCTAGAGCCCCCCCGGACCCTTCTAAAAGCCTACAGACCCTTCTAGAGCCCCTCAGGACCCTTCTAAAAGCCCCCAGACCAATCTAGAGGTACCCAGGGCCCTCTTAAGGCACCCCGTC
>JAUNZM010002217.1:0-120000 GCA_033459285.1 Clamator glandarius
CTCCTTTTCCCCCTTCTCCTTCTCCTTTTCTCCCTTCTCCTTCCTCCTTTTCCCTCCCTTCTCCTTCTCTTTTCCCCTTCCCTCCTTTTTCCCCCCTTCTCTGTCCCCTTCTCCTTTTTCCCACTCTCCTTCCTTTTTCCCCCTTCCTCTCTTCTTTTCCCTCTCTTCTCCTTCCTTCCCCCTTCTCCTTTTCCCCTCCTTCTCCTTTCTTTTCCCCAATCTCCTTCTTTTCCACCTTCTCCTACTTTTTCCCCTTCTCCTTCTTTCCCCTTCCTCCTTCCTTTCCCCCTTCTCCTTCTTTCCCCTTCTCCTTCTTTCCCCTTCTCCTTCTTTTCCCCCTTCTCCTTCTCCTTTTCCCCTCTCTCCTTCTCCTTCTTTCCCCCCTTCCCTTCTCTTTTTCCCCCTTCTCCTTCTTTTCCCCCTTCTTCACTCCTTCTTTTCCCCTTCTCCTTCTTTTTCCCCCTTCTCCTTCTTTTCCCCCTTCTCCTTCTTTTTCCCCCTTCTCCTTCTCTTTTCCCTCCTTCCTCTATTTTTTCCCCCTTCCTTCTTTTTCCCCTTCTCTTCTTTTCCCCCTTCTCCTATCTTTTTCCCTCCTCCTTCTCCTTCTTTTCCCCCTCTCCTTCTTTTTCCCCCCTTCTCCTTCTTTTTCCCCCTTCTCCTCTTTTTCCCCCTCTCCTTCTTTTTCCCGCCTTCTCCTTCTTTTTCCCCCTTCTCTCCTTTTCCCCCTTCTCCTTCTTTTTCCCCCCCTCTCCTTCTTTTCCCCCCTTCTCTTCCTTTTTCCCCCTTCCCTTCTTTTTTCCCCCTTCTCCTCTTTTTTCCCCCTCTCCTTCTTTTTTCCCCCTCTCCTTCTTTTTTCCCCTTCTCCTTCTTTTTCCCCCTTCTCCTTCTTTTTTCCCCCTTCTCCTTCTTTTTCCCCCTTCTCCTTCTTTTTCCCCTTCTCCTTCTATTTTCCCCCCTTCTCCTTCTTTTTTCCCCCTTCTCCTTCTTTTTCCCCATTCTCCTTCTCTTCTTTTCCCCCTCTCCTTCTTCTTTTCCCCCCTTCCTCCTTCATCTTTTCCCCTCTCCTCTTCTTTTCCCCCCTTCTCCTTCTTCCTTTTCCACCCTTCTCCTTCTTCTTTTCCCCCTTCTCCTTCTCCTTTTCCCCCTTCTCCTTCTCTTTTCCCCATCTCCTTCTTCTTTTCCCCTCCTTCTCCTCTCTTTTCCCCCTCTCCTTCTTCTTTTCCCCCCTTCTCCTTCTTCTTTCCCCCCTTCTCCTTCTTCTTTCCCCCTTCTCCTTCTTCCTTTTCCCCTTCTCCTTCTTCTTTTCCCCCTTCTCCTTCTTCCTTTTCCCCCTTCTCCTTCTTCTTTTCCCCCTTCTCCTTCTTCTTTTCCCCTTCTCCTTCTTCTTTTCCCCCTTCTCCTTCTTCTTTTCCCCCTTCTCTTCTTCTTTTCCCCCTTCTCCTTCTTCTTTTCCCCTTCTCCTTCTTCTTTTCCCCCTTCTCCTCTTCTTTTCCCCCTTCTCCTTCTCCTTCTTCTTTTCCCCCTTCTCCTTCTCCTTCTTCTTTTCCCCCCTCCCTTCTCCTTCTTCTTTTTCCCCCTCCCTTCTCCTTCTTCTTTTCCCCCCTCCCTTCTCCTTCTTTTTCCCCCCTCCCTACTCCTTCTTCTTTTTCCCCCCTCCCTACTCCTTCTTCCTTTCCACCCCTCTCTTCTCCTTCTTCCCCCCCCTTCTTCTTCCCCCTTTGTCTTCCCGCCCCCTTTTTTCTCATGTACCTTTGTCTCCCCCTCTTTCCCACTCCTCAGCTCCCTTCTAGAATCACAGAATGGTTTGAGTTGGAAGGGACCATGAAGGTCATGACATCAGGAATCCACTGTCAGACTTCTGCAGAAGAGATATTGTTCCCATTTTCAGAACTATATATGAACAGTCTCGCATGTTTTGTCTACAAAAGGAAAGACCAAAACTGGTTCCCCAGGGAAGTGATGGCTGCCCCATCCCTGGAGGTGTTCGAGGCCTGGCTGGATGGGGCTTGGAGTAACTGGATCTGGTGACAGGTGTCCCTGCACATGGCAGTGAGTGGAACTTGATGATTTTGTAGGTGCCTTCCAATGTAAACCATGATTCCATGAATATTCACTTTCCAGTTCTGTATTAAACACCGCTTCTTTAAGTGGGATATTTGTTAAACTCTTGTTAAATTTGTTAAACTTGTTAAATTAGGCAATATTTCTTACCCAGACAAGTTTTTCTGAATTGCTCCTTCATGTGCTGACAATGGTAGATGCTGAGATGTTAAAAAGGTGGTTTCTGCATTCTGTGGCAACAGCCTTTGCAAACAAAGTTTTTCCCCTATGCACAACTACTAGCATTGAAGAAATTAATTCACTCTCTAAAGAAATACAATTCAAATGTTTGAATAATTCATCCTACCCTACTATCAATCAGGTAAAAGTGCTAAAATATAAAGAATGTTATAGAATCACAAGGTGGTTTGGGTTAGAAGGTAGCTTTAAAGATTCCATCTGTTCCAAACCCCTGCATTGAGCAGAGACATCTCCAATTCAGTCAGATGTCTCAGAGCCCCATCAAAGCTGACCTGGAATGTTGGTCATTCACCACCTATCTGGGCAACCTATGCAAGTGCTTCACTGCCTTCAGTATAAATAATTTCTTCTTTGTATTTAGTCTGAGTGTCCCCTCTTTTTGTTTAAAACCATCATCCTTTGTCCTACAGTTGCGGGTCTTGCTAGAAGTTTTTTCCCCATCTTCTAATCCTTTTTAGCGCTGAAAGGCTGCAATAAGGTCTCCCCAGAGCCTTCTCCAAAATGAACAACCCTAAGTCTCCCAGCCTCTCTTCATAGGGCAGTTGTTCCAGTCCATTCATCATTTTTGTGGCACCCTCTGGACCTGCTCCAAGAGGTCCATGTCCTTCCTGTGCTGAGAGCATCAAAGCTGGACACAGGACTCCAGGTGGGGCCTCACCAGAGCAGAGGAGAGGGGCAGAATCCCCTCCCTGGCCCTGCTGGCCACGCTGCTTTGGACGCAGCCCAGGACATGGTTGGTTTCTGGGCTGTGAGCGCGTATTGCCAGCTCACATCCAGCTTCTCATCCACCAGCACTCCCAGCTAAGTCAGGGCTTACAGTCCCAGCCTGCCTCCATCCCACAGATGGGTTGAGCTCCAGGAAGCCCACGAGCAGCAGGATTTTACTGAATTTCTGTTATTTTGCTTCCATCTGCTGGTCAAACTCAACTTGAGTAAGACGAGGGCTGTGCTGCAGGACCACCTTTCCCAGAGAGTCGTCAGATGCTGCGTATGCATGCAGAAATCCCTGTGCAAATCACTGTGCCTGAGCAGGACAGGATTGCTCTCCCTTTGAGAGGGGATCTAAGACCACGTTTTAGGTTATGTCGGCCTCCTAGATTAATAGAGTCTATATTTACCTAGGAATGGGACCCTCTAGGTGAGTCGTTTTCAGAGCACTGAAGTGGATTGAGACATCAGCCACTGAGAATGGTGCCTTAAGGTGTGGAATTGAAATGGTGCTAATGTGAAGAAGGAAGACGGGAGAAAGAGAGTCTAGTTTTGGACCTCAGTGATGGCAATTTAGGTGACCTTGGTCCCAAAGATTGTTTTGACTACTAAATGCAGAAACATCTGAGTGGCCTGATCTAGTGGAAATTGTCCCTGCCTGTGGCAAGGGGAGTGGAACTGAATGAGCTTTAAGGTCCCTCCCAGCCGAAACCACTCTATGATTTGTGGGAACAGGATCAGGAGGTCAAGGACTCCTGCCCCCCTGAGCTGTACCACAGGGGTTTGGGTCAGTTTGCTTTATAAGCCAAGCTCTCTACAGCCATTTAGCAGGTTGCATGTGAAGGTTAGAGTTTATCTTTCAGGTAAAGTGCAGAGGGAGGTGTTCCTGTTCTGCAGAGGGTCAGAAGTTTGGAGCCTGCTTTGCTTAAGCCACTCAGTGACTAAGGAATAACCTGAAGCTGCCAAGAGGTTTTTTTTTCATTCTATCTCTGAGGTTCTTGACCTCTCCAGAGGAAGTGTTATGCTTCACTTCTGTTACCTGAATTCCAGTATTTCAATGAAGGATTGTAGCACTAAATAATTACTGGAATTCCTGGTTCCCCAGTTCCGCCCTAACCTGTATTGCATTTTTCCATTAATCTCTTCTACAGAATGGTGATCATTATTTTCTACCCATATGGAGAAAAGTGTTTAAAAATAAGTTCCTATCTAAATACAAATTTCTATTTGCATTCCAGCTCTAGGGATTATCACAGCTACCCACTGTAGTCTTGCATTCAAAGAAATTTGCTTTGTGAGGCATTTCACTGGTTTTGATTGTTAAATATTTCCTGTTTGTTCTGTAAATCACTCTTGAGTAGCAATATTATTGTAAACTGAAGTAGAACTTTGCAGATACATACAAGTGAGTAGGAGAGTTAATGCTTATTAATTTATAAATTCATCATCCTTAATGTGTATTGCTTAATAGTTCCTCATACTTTGTGTCCATTTGTTTCTGTGTATTTCTAACATGTATCACTTCAAATTAGTGAAGTCTTGGCAGTGTAAAACCTGGCTTTGGTAATGTTCCTGTTAAAAGCAGGAGACCTCCCCTGCAGAACCATGTTCGGTTCTGGGGTCCACAGCACAGGAAGGACATGGAAACCAAGTCCAGAGGAGGCCACGAAGATGGTGCAAGGGCTGGAGCACCTCCCCTGTGAGGACAGGCTGAGAGAGTTGGGGTTGTTCAGCCTGGAGAAGAGAAGCCTCTGGGGAGACTTTAGAGCAGCTTCCAGTACGGAAAGGGGCTCCAGGAAAGCTGAGGAAGGACTCTTGATCAGGCAGTGCAGGGACAGGACGAGGGGGGTGGGTTTAGGCTGAAAGAGGGGAGATAGAGTTGAGATGTTAGTAAGAAATGTTCTTCTGTGAGGGTGGTGAGGCACCTGGAGGTGTTCAAGGCCAGGTTGGATGGGGCTTGGAGACACCTGATCCAGTGGGAGGTGTCCCTGCCCATGGTAGGGGATGGAACTGGATGATCTTTGAGGTCCCTTCCAACCCAAGCCATTCCATGGTTCTCTTGGTTCTTGAGATGTGTGAGTGGCCCTTAACATCAGAGCATGAGTTAGTGAAAGGTGTGTAGCTGTATCACGGTGGGGGCAGAAATTGAAAGTTTTCTGGTTTCAGTACACCGAACTCAAGTTGCAAATTGTGTTTAGATTTTAAACATAACGCCTCTCAAATGCAACCTAGTGTTAATACAGGGACAGCTATAGCTTCTGTGGTGAACTTATGTCTTTAATCGTGAAAGCGGCTTGTAATCCTTCTTTAGAAACTGTGCCAACTCTATTGTTTTCAGCAGGCTTGCATAATTTGGAAGAGAGATGAGAGTTAAGAAGTGCCTTTTCTTTATGCTGGGAAATTCTATTCAATGTCAGCCAAGTTGTATATTGTTTAAAACTCAACATTTCCCATCCTTGCTTGTGTTTCTCAAAACATACTGAGAGTAGGCCAAACAACAATGGAACATCAGCCTTCTAAGAAGCCTGGCAAGGCTGCAAGCTTAACATGCAAAGGGTTAGGTGAAAGGGAAAGGTGTGGGCATAAGGGATGGTAGAGGGAGAAAACTGGGCCAGCCCATCATCCCTTAGCTACTCTTTCTGTCCTAGCACATGGTGCCAGCTTGATCTTGAGGAACTCCACGCTTGGCAGCTGCGGAAGGGAAAGGAAAAAGAGGAAAGGGATGCTGCATGTGTATCATGATAAGGTCTTCCCTTGTGTGACTGCAGAGCTAACCATGTGCCTCTTGTCTCAATTGCTGATCACAGACCCCTCTGAACTCATTGACTGCCTCAGCTGGGTGTACGATAAAAGGGCACAAAATCACAGCAGAGTTCTTATTACCAAGATTCCCTGGCTGTGACTTACCATTCTTTCTTCATTCTACCAAATGTCTTAATGCAGAAATGTAGGGTCAAACGACAATGAAACATTCGAGGGCTGAATTAGTCTTTTGGTAGGCCCATTAATTTGATGGTATTGCACAAGAGACTTTTGCTTTATAATGTAAATGCATTTTAGTAAAAGGTATGTGTAGTGATTAAGGCATGTCAATGAGGCAACAAAGGAAATCACCTTTACTGAGGGGATGCAAACCTTATATAGTGTTTCTGTATCCAGTCAGCAGCTACCCCAGTGAATTTCCACCTGTGAGAAACCTGCAGTTACAACGATAGAGTGCAACCCACTATTTAGAATCATAGAATCATAGAATCACCAGGTTGGAAAAGACCCACTGGATCATCGAGTCCAACCATTCCTATCAAACACTAAACCATGCCCCTCAGTGCCTCGTCCACCTGTGCCTTAAACACCTCCAGGGAAGGTGAATCAACCCCCTCCCTGGGCAGACTGTCAAGACTGTGCTTTGATCAATTAGACATGAGGAACTTGCAATTTCAATCCAAATATTTTACACTTAAGGGCTAATTGTCCTTACTTTGTGAACACTGCATCTTTTCTACAGGTCAAATCCATTTTTGTTCCAGTATTCTTCTGTATATGATTCAGTTGTTTGTTCTCAGCCATGAGCATTGATTCAATTGCATTCCGAAAACATGTGTTTATTGGTTTCCAACCCAAACCATTCCATGATTCTAAGTTTTCTAACAAAGGATTTTGATGATAGACTTTTGTTATGGGGACAAGATATGCCCTTTATCTTCATGTTTTCCATCTAACGCATTCTTTTCTTACTAACTCACGGGTCTTAGTAAATATTCCAAGGTCTCACCAAGCTAGCAACCATGAGAACGCTGGCTGTTTGCTCTGTGCATTGGTCGCTTGTCCCAGCATATGTGCAACAGGGGAATCTTTCATGCCTGCAGGTATCAAATGACTAAATGAACTATTGCATTTAAAGATGCACAACTCTAACAGAGTTTAATTTTAAATGGCTGCAAAGGAAGGAATGTGTACCAGTCTTTTGTTAAGCTAGAAATAAATAAAATGCTCTGTAAGTGCTGGAGCTAATTAGTTAAGTGCTCAACTATTTAGTTTTTAAAACAAGATCACGCTTAAGTGCCTTAAGCTTTTATTAATTGCACGGACCCCAAAATCCTCTATAGCAATTGAAAATTTAATTACATGCATTTTTTTGTTCTTTTAAGAAGGGAAGCTTATTAAACTTCGAACACTTAAACTTCTATTGAAATACCAGTGGCTATAAACAACATGCAATTCTAAATACTAATTAAACAGGAAGGCTAAATCACTGTAAAGCTAAACTGAATTTTAAGTAAATTCGCCCTCGCAAGTGCTCCTATTTATTTTACGCCATCTAAGATTTACTGTTTCTTCTCTAAACACAGCAGAAGCCCTGGGCAGCATTAGTATCTGTAGTGTGGCAGCACTTGGGATGCTGAGGGATGAGAAGCTCGAACTGAGCCAGCACTCACAGCCCAGAAGCCAGCTGTGTCCTGGGCTGCATCCAAAGCAGTGTGGCCAGCAGGGTGAGGGAGGGGATTCTGCCCCTCTACTCCTCTCTTGCAAGACCTCATCTGGAGTCCTGTGTCCAGTTCTGGAATCCCCAGTACAAGAAAGATATGGAGCTGTTGAAACAGTTCCAGAGGAGGCTACAAAGATGAGCTGGAAGATGGGCTGGAGCACCTCCTGCACAAGGACAGGCTGAGAGAGTGGGGGTTGTTCAGCCTGGAGAAGAGAAGGCTCTGGGCAGACCCTAGAGCAGTTTCCAGTACCTGAAGCGGCTCCAGGAAAGCCAGACAGGGTCTTTTTACAAGGGCATGGGAGTGGTAGGACAAGGGGGAATAGATTAAATTGGAAGAGAGAAGATTTAGATCAGACATCACAAAGAAATTCTTCACGCTGAGGGTAGTGAGGAACTGGCACAGGTTTCCCAGGGGAGTTGAACACCTCCCAGGAGGTGTTCAAGGACAGGATGG
Source organism: Clamator glandarius (assembly GCA_033459285.1). Lineage (NCBI taxonomy): Eukaryota > Metazoa > Chordata > Aves > Cuculiformes > Cuculidae > Clamator > Clamator glandarius. Next base: position 7,950 of record JAUNZM010002217.1, read on the forward strand.
ATGGAGCTTTGAGTAACCTGATCCAGTGGGAGATATCCCTGCTTATGGAAGGGGTTGGAACTGGATGTGCTTTAAGGTCCCTTCCAACCCCCAACATTCTATGTTTCTGTGATTCTATGATGTGTTGAAAGGTCCTTAACTTTTCTTTCTTTTATGGAAAGTTTACAGAACTGGCACCAGAAATACTGATACCTCTGTTCTGTTTTTCACATCCAACCTACTGTATGTCTTTTTCAGTTGATCAGCTAATTAATAGTTTAATTCTCTTTCTTTGGACAGATGTCGTGACTTCTCAAAATTTACCATTGCTATTCGTATTTTCTTTAACACAAGATAAAAACAGAATTAATTTCTCAGTTTAAACTGTCTTCTGATTTTAAATTAGGGCTCTTTTTGGATGTAAAGTTTCACTTTCAGTACTGCTTGTTCAGCACAAGGAGATTAACTCTGTGTTAGGGGTGAAGTGGGTTGCTCATATGCAGACACGATGCTGTCCTGTACTGCCCAAAGAGAGTCCCTGCTTTGAGATGCTGCCTGTCACTGTATTGCTATTTATACTAGAACTTAAAATGCCTCTAGGAGTAACAGAAGTAAATTAGAGGAGTTAACAGCAGCAGAAAGCACACCAGAATACAATCCCTCTCCAGGCATTGGCTGTAAGCCCTGTCAGTTTATCAGGCAGATGGGTTCTTCTCTCATCAAGGTGTTGCTGCAAATACTCAGACATGAAACTCTTGATGTGTTTGTGTTCTGTGGCAACTGTGTTATCTTTATGTGTTTAAAAATTCAGAGGTAGCTGTCATCTTCCTTTTTCATTTGTGGGCTAATGCAACAGTTAATTCTTCTCAGCATAGAACAGCAGGAGCCGTTGTGCTTAGAAGAATGTATGGGTAGGACTCCCAGCAAGCAATGACTCCAGCTTCCTCTTGTACCGTCAACCCTGTTTCCAAAGTTTCAGATCATCCAAGAGAAATGGTAAAAGGTCCACAATTAAAATTCTATTTTCTGAACATCAGCATCTCAAAACAATCAGAAGGAAAAGATGATTTAGGCCTAGGGTGTCAGTATTTTCTCTTTGCTCCTAAGTTCTCAGAATTGGTTCATTTCTTCTTGCAGCACCTCTCAGTTACTGACCTGCTTCATTCGAGGATTAGAGATTTACCAAGCAGTTACACAGCACTCTTCCATCCTAAAATGGTCTAGAAAAATCATCTTTGTACCACTACTGAAAGGCAAACAGTGGTGTAGCTTCCTGACGGCGTCATAAATGCAAAGATTACGTAACTTCATCAAGACAATAAAAAGTGTAAAGGCTAGATGTAGGGCATGGGGTTCTTCCTTTTCCCCTAGCCAGTTTGATTAATAGAATCGCTTCATTGGAAAAGACTTTGAGATCGTCTACTCCAACCATACCTGTCCACTACTAAATCAGATCCGTGAGCATGTCATCCACCTGTCTTTTAAACCCCTCCAGGGATGGTGACTCCACCACCTCCCTGTGCAGCCTCTGCCAGTGCCTGAGAATCCTTTTGGTGAAGAATTTTCTCCTGATGTCTAATCTGAACCTGCCCTGGTTCTTTCCTCTAGAAAACCAGAGTAAGGATTTCACCAATCTTTTTATTGATATGTGAAATACAAATACAGTTTCAGCCCACAAGAAAGATTAATATAAGCACATCCCATCCCTTTCCAAGTTGTGTCACTAGATGGCCCTATGTCTGAAGCAGACGTCCCAGAAAATACCTTTTGCGCATTCTATCTCATACTTTTTATAGGTTGGCAAACATATAGAGGAGTGTTATTTTTAAAATAAAGCAGTAGCTGATCGTGCTGTCTGAAGGTGTAAATCAGCAGCAGGCTGCTGTGTGATGCATGCTGGGGTGTACCGAGCAGAGGGAGCAGATGGCCCTAACTTGGCAAAGGGAATGCATGCTGAAGAGGGAGGTTGGCTTTGCAGCATGTTGCACCACCCTAAAACTCCTTTGCCTGTAGGAATAAGTGAGCCTTCAGTATCTGCGGTTTGTCATAGAATCGTAGAATCATTAAGGTTGCAAAAGGCTTCTGGGATCATCCAGTCCAACCATCATCCCATCCCCGCTGTGCTCACTGAACTAGGTCCCGAAGTGCCAGCGCTACCTTCTTGTAGACCTCCAGGGGTGGAGACTGCACCACTTCCCAGGGCAACTTCTTCCAGTACTTCACTACTCTCTGAGAGAAGGAATCTTTTCCTAATGCTTGGTCTAAATCTACCCTGCACAACTTGAGGCCATTTGGTCTCATCCTATGACTTGTTACTTGGGTGAAGAGATCAGCACCCACCTCACCACAACCTCCTTTCAGACAGCTGCAGAGAGCAATAAGGTCTCTTCTCAGACTCTTTTTCTCCAGGCTAAACAGCCCTAGATCCCTCAGCCACTCCCATAACGCCTGGGCTCCAGACCCTTCTCCATCTCCATTCCCCTCTCCAGACATGCTCCAGCGCCGCAATGTCTTTCTTGTTGTGAGGGGCCCAGAACTGAACCCAGGATTCAAGGTGTGGCTTTACCAGTGCCAAGTCCAGGGAGATCATTCCTTCCTTCATCCCGCTGGCCACACCGTGGCTGATCCAAGCCAGGATGCTGTTGTCCTTCTTGGTCACCTTGGCACACTGCTGGCTCGTGGTCAGCCACTATGGAATGATGCTTCTCTCCAAGAGACCAGGAAGGACAGGATAATTGTATCTCCATTTAGATATTCCTTTTACACATCTTGTGGAACTTATAAACGTAAACCTTGGTCAGTGGTAATTCTTTGGCTTGTTCGTGTGCCAGCCGGTGGCAGAGAGCAGCAGGTGTCATTGCCACAGACACTGGGGCTCTCTTCCCAGAATGAAGAGGACAAGGGTTTGTGATTTCATCTCCTGCAGGTCCCTGACACTTGGGCTAGGCTTTGCCTCAGGGATGGATGCAGGCAATGTTCATTTGGGGTAGCAGGGAGAGAAACTGGGAGTGGAATCGGGAGTCTGTATATGTGTGGGAAGAAGCTGCCCAAGGAGGTGGGTTAGTCCTCATCCCTGGAGATGTCGCACCTGGGGACGTGGTCTAGTGGCAGACTTAGCAGAGCTGGATCAATGGTTGAACTCAACAATCTTAAAGGTCTTTTCCAACTGAAACTGTTTTGTGATTCTGTGATTTCTGTGTGATATCATCAGGAATACGCATGGGTTGTGCAAGCAGCACAGCTGCTGGTTTGCTCCACATGCTCTTGCGCCATCCAGAGAGTAAGTGCCAGTCTTTCATGTTCACACTAGGTTCTCTTAAATCATGCTGAATGTCAGCATCTTAAAAGAAAAAGGAAATAATCTATTTGCCTAGATGTGCATTTAGCCATATCTGCTTTTCCTGTGGTTCAAGCTTCACATCCCTATGAAGCAGGCCAGAGTTGATACTCTGATTTCTAGAGCTTACCTTGCAGCAACTTTTGTTATGACCCTAAAATCTCGTTTTTTTTCTGCTGGCACTCAACACGTTTGGTGTGTTACATCAAAGTAAGACTTTGTTCCAGTATCTGATGAGATTTCTGTTGCCAGTGTCCCTTTTGCTATACTCAGTATTGCACTGTGTGCTCCTGCAGCTTCACTGAGTGTTGGCAGAGACGTTTTAAGATGCCTTGTTTGATCGCTGAATCATTTGTGAATGACTTCAGGTTCTCCAGATGTGTAAAGAAATCCGTGGGGTTGATTCCACATTGAAATACATGCATGTTGGGACCTGACTTTGATCACTTGTGTGTTAGAATTGGGCAAGTCTGTTGTTATCCCAAACTACTATTTCTTGGGGTAGTCTGTATTTCACTTGTATTTACATATCAAGGTCCATGAATTGCGTGCAGCTAACGATGTACTGCTGGTCTTTGTAGCATGGTTATGCAGCTCCCAGACCTTTTCTCCACCCCCTCTTCTCCAAGCACTCAGAAAATGGTTTTCTAGTTCCTGGAGGGAGGGGGACAGCCATGCTGGAGCACAAGATTTCTTTGTACAGTCCTCGGAGGTGCTGTGCATGAGGTTTGCAAAAGTCCTACCCTGAAATTCACAGCAGCCAGAACATGTTGGCAATCCATAACCATCATAAGGGAATAGTAAGTTATTTTTCAACCTCAAAGTAATTTTCTCTTCTCTGGGAGAAGATTTCTACCCCTGCAGTAGCCCTGATAATGTGTAAGAAAAATCACATTTAAAACCACTTCACTTCTGTTTATTAACAGTGAGTTGTTTTACAGTTCTTACATGCTGTTGTCTTAATTTGTTTGTTTCCACAGGCTATATTTAGATGCTGTTTACAGCAATAAAGACAATATTACATTTGATCTAGAGTTCTATCTTCAATTCACAGGATGAGATGCGAACAGAAGCTCGTCGAAAAAACCTCCTCATTCTAATTTTGCATTATTTAATGGAGGAAGGGTATGTTTTTTACATAACAGTGCTCTAAATTTGTAGGTTTTGTGAGTCTGACCTTCTGTAGTGTGTCCTTCGTCCCCTGTTGGGTGGATGGACAACATGTCTCTTTGGTTTGATTTAAGAAAGAGTTAAACGTCTGTTATCTATCTTGACAGTTTACTTTGCTAGATTGTTTCAGTTTCTGGAATAAAAATATCTTATAAAATTTATATAATTAAATAAGTTTCCCGGGGGAATTGACTGATGTTGCAAAGCCACTCTCCATGATATTTGAAAAGTCATGGCAATCGGGAGAAGTCCCTGGTGACTGAAAGAAGGGCAGAATTGTTCCCATTTCTAAGGAGGGTAGAAAGGAGAACCCTGGGAACTAGCAAATTGTCAGTCTCACCTCTGTGCCCGGGAAGATCATGGAACAGATCCTCCTAGAAGCTCTGCTAAAGCACATGGAGGATGGGAAAGTGATTAATGGCAGCCAGCACGGCTTCACCGGGGCCAATCCTGTATGACCAACATAGTGTCCTTCTGTGATGGGTTGCCACATCAGTGGAAATGGGAAAAGCAATGAATATGATCTATCTGGACTTTTGTAAAGCCTTTGACACAGTCCCTGACACCATCCTTCTCTCTAAACTGGAGAGATACAGACTTAATGGGTAGATTGTTCAGTTGGATGTTTGCATTCAGAGAGTAGTGGTCCATGGCTCAAAGTCCAGATGGATATCTGTGACTAGTGGTGTCCCTCAGGGGTCTGTGCTGGGATCGGTGCTGTTTAATATCTTCATCAATGATACAGACAGCGAGATTGAGCGCACCCTCAGCAAGTTTGCAGGTGACACCGAGCTGAGTAGAGCAGTTGCCACACCAGAAGGGTGGGATGTCATCCAGAGGGACCTGGACAGGCTGGAGAAGTGGGACTCTGAGAACCTCATGAGGTTCAACAGGGCCAAGTGCAAGGTCCTACGTCTGGGTCAGGGTTCAATACTAAATGGGGGATGACAGAATTAGGAGCAGCTCTGAAGAGGACTTGTGGATACTAATCACTGAGAAGCTTGATCTGAGCTGGCAATGTGCGCTCGAAGCCCAGAAACCAACTGTGTCCTGGACTGCACCCAAAGCAGCGTGTCCAGCTGGGGGAAGGAGACAATTCTGCCCCTCTACTCTGCTTTTGTCCCCACCTGGAGTCCTATATCCAGTTCTGGAATCCTCAGTATAAGAAGGATATGGGACTGTTGGAGCAGGTCCAGAGGAGGCTACAAAGATGATCCAAGGGCTGGAGAAGCTCTGCTCTGAGGACAGGCTGAGAGAGTTGGGGTTGTTCAGCTTGGAGAAGAAATGGCTCCAGGGAGACCTTAGAGCAGCTTCCAGTGCTGAAGAGGCTCAAGGAAAGCTGGGGAGGGACTTTCTACAAAAGGCATGGAGTGACAGGATGAGTGGGATCAGCTTTAAATAGGAAGGGGAAGATTTAAATTGGGCATCAGGAAGAAATTCTTCACCATGAGGTTGGGGAGGCCCTGGACCAGGTTGCCCAGAGCAGTGGTGGTGGCTGCTCCATCCCTGGAGGTGTTCAAGGCCAGGCTGGATGGGGCTTGGAGCAACCTGATCCAGTAGGAGGTGTCCCTGCCCATGGCAGGGGGGTTGGAACTGGGTGATATTTAAGGTCCCTTCCAACTCAAATAATTCTATGATTCCATGAATTTACAAATACGTTACAGTAATCAGCAAAGGGTTTTAAAATAGAGTTTATACTTTTATAATGAATAGAGTTGTGAACAAATTAAAAATACCATATAGTTAATGATGTCATTGTGTGCTTTTTCTCTCAAAAATCAGAATAAGATAATAACCCTCAGATTTTTTGATCTTTGTTTTGTTTTGTTTTTTTTATTACCAGGTATATGGATGCTGCAAATGCTTTGGAACAAGAAACAAAATTAAATTTACGAGGCTTTGAAGTTTGTGACAACGTTGATCTTGAGACAATTTTGATGGAATATGAAAGCTATTACTTTGTAAAATTCCAAAAGTATCCTAAAATTACCAAAAAGATCCTGGACACTGGTATGTGGCCATTTTCCAGATGTAAAAGTTTTGTTTCTCAGAGCCTGGAATATTTATAATCATGTGATATAATCACTTTCCTTCTAATGTATGTCAGTGTTTGATGCTTGAACTCTCTCACAGTTGCAGAGCTAGAGCTCTAGCACATAGGACAAAAGAATTGAGAGATGAGGTTTTGAGCCCTTCTGCTCTTTCTTCTGTCTTCATGCAGAGGAACAAAAAAGTGATGATTTTCTGTCTTTGAAAAACTACTTTGATATTGGAAAATGCCATATGAGCGCAGAGCTTTATAGCATAAATATATTCCCTTTCTTCTTAGGGGGGGAGAACATTAAGTCTGCTCTATTTCGGATTTAATTTCTAAATTAAAATAAACCACTTAAATGAAATACTACAGCTTAGTTCATCCAAGCTAGTGCTTAAAACTTTATCATCACCGCTAGTCTCGTTAACATTTTGCACATTTTCATATACTAAACAAATAATAGGTTTATTTTCTCCAAAGAACTTAAATTCTGAGGATAGATGTGTGATACAGAATAAGGCAAACAGGAATATGAGCATTTCATCGTGACCCTGGGAGGCTGAGTGCTTTTGTGCTTGAGCACAACATGTAACTTACAGAAACCATAAGAATAATGGGAATCAATTGTAAGAGCTTGGAGGGTAGAGAAAACTACCTGTTTGTCTTGTAAGAAAAATATCATCAGTGAAGGGAATGTTTGGCCAAGGAACATCTCTGAGCAGCAACTTTGAAATCACGGGTAATTTCATCTAGCTGCGTAGGTGAAATTATTTTAAATGGTACTAAATCCACAGTCATCACTACATTTCCAGTGATGTAGCAAATTAGTACTAGCTGGACACAAGCAGCATCTGCATGAAAAAAAGGTTTACAGCCAGAACCTGTTGATCGGTATTAATGCAAAGAGGAGCAATCCTGCAGGACAAAACCAAAGGGATCTTATAGAATCATAGAATTAATTGGTTGAAAAAGACCTTTGAGATTGTTGAGTCCAACTGTTTCTGTCTGCTGCTAAACCAGATCCCTGAGCACCTTGTCTGCCCATATTTTAAATCCCTCCAAGGATTTAAAAATTACTCAACCACCTCCCTGGGCAGCCTCTGGATAGATCTTTCCTGATGTCTAATCTGAACCTGACCTGGCACAGCTTGAGACCATTCACTCTTGTCTTATCAGTTGTTACCTGGCAGAAGAGACCAACACGCACTTCATTACAGTCTCATTTCAGGTAGTTGTAGACAGTGATAACGTCTCCCCTCAGCCTCCTTTTCTCCTGGCTAAGCAATCCTGGTTCCCTCAGCCACCTCTCACAGGGCTTGTTCTCCACCCCCTTCACCAGCTTCATTGCCTAATTTGATATGAATCAAGAAGGAAAACATGTTACAAAGCCTTTGTCACATCATACTTCTTCAAACTGAGTGGTGGCCAAGGTCTGATGGGTGATCCAAGTGAAGAATTCCCAGAAAGCCACTCTTCGGCACGTACAAACTCTTACTACCCATTTTTGAGTTAGTAAAGCTAGTCAGACATGGAGCACACTGCTATTACCCAAGCCCAGTATTGCAGTCGTGCTGCAGGAATGCATCATAGAGTCATAGAATCATGGAATGGTTTGGCTTGGACCTTAAAGCCCATCCAGTTCCACTCTCCAGCCATGGACAGGGACACCTCCCACTGGATCAGGGGCTCCAAGCCCCATCCAACCTGGCCTTGAACCCCTCCAGGAATGGGGCAGCCACCTCTGCTCTGGGCAACCTGGGCCAGGGCCTCCCCACCTTTTCCCTGAAGAATTTCTTCCTAATATCTAATCTAAATCTTTCCCCTTCCAATTTATAGCCATACCCCTTGTCCTTTCGCTCCATACCCTTGTAAAACGTCCCTTCACATCTTTCTTGTAGGCCCACTTCAGGCACTGGAAGGCCTTTTCCCTGAAGCTTCAGCAGCCTCCAATATATCTGTGTCTCTCCAGAAAAACTTCTGCCTGATTCTTTTTGACCTCCCTTAAATTGTGTCCATGGTCAGACCATGGTATGCACAGGGCAAAGGAAATTATTAGTGAGGTGCTCCTTCCTGCTAAATGTTCTGTAATGCTCTCAGCAAGTTCCACAGAATCAACTCCTTTTCATTCTGGATCACAGTTCACTTTGCTTAGATGTATCTGCAGGATTACAGGTTTCTTCCCTGGGCTCTGCTTCCCCCGAGTACCTTATGTTGAAAGCTAAGCAAAAAAATCAAAGACTGAGTGACTCTAAAATTTAACAAGCCCAAAGCCAAACTGTTCTCTCCAATATCAGTTTGTCTTCAAAACATTTTTGCAAGCTTCTAGTGCTTATAATCATGCTGTTCCTGATTATGTGTTGTTGTGTCAAAGGTTGTTAATGTGTGCTTGAAAAATGTTTTTGAAGGAGAATGAAAAAATCAAATTGCCCTTTTTTATGGATTGTTAATTATTTTTTATTTTAATATTAATTTCAATACAGCAGAAAATAAACAACAGCTGAGAACAGGAGGAAGACCAAGAAGGTAAGAGAGATGTGTGGGGATTTTTCTGGGCAGAAAGTTTTCCTATAAAAGTAGTTTGTAGTGTGGTTAAACTAATGTTGTGATACCATAGATATAGTAAAGCCTAGAGTCACATTGCTGCATGTGGTGCATTTCTCCCTATCTATTAGAGGAAAATAAAGACTTATTTCCCAAATGGAGATGCTGACAGTTTACAGAGTTTCTAGAATGTGGATAGATAGGGTGGTGTGTTTGAAAGCAGCAGGCATTGAACTTCGTTATGATGGAATCTGTTGCCTTAACACCAATGAAGGCAAATTTAGCTCTGAAGTGCTTTATTTGAAAACAATTCCTTTTAATCTTTTTAGCAAAGAATCTTTTTAGAAAAGAAGTTGTGAATGCCTTCAAGATATTATATTTTTTTTTAATTCTAGGACAGCAAGCTTTTCTCAGAATCTCCCAAGTCTCAAACATCAGACAGTACAACGACCATTGTCAAAAACTTCACCTGGGAGTACAACAGAATTGAAATCATCCATGAAGGAGAGCCCCAAACAGGTTTAAAGGAATTTTATCTTGGCAGCATTAAGGTTGAAATTAATGTGGTTTTATTTTGAGAGGTTATGGATATCAGGAGACTGTCGACACAATTAATTATTGTGTAACAGATGGGTTTTACTAGTTATGCAGCTTAAGGTTTATAAATGCAGGGCTTCAGGAGAATATGCTCTCTGTCTGTGAGCTGGAGACCAACTCACAGGCAAAGATTAATTGAAAAGGAGCCATACAAGTCCAACCTATACTGAAAACAGCCAGTGTTTTCCCGTTAGCACCATCAGATTCATCCCTTAGTGCCAGAAAGCAAGACAAATCAAGTAGAAAGTCTAGTGTGAGTTGTAAGCACCTTCACAGTGTACAAGGTGCTTGAGACAGGGGGAGTCATTTGGCTCTGTAATGTTCTGCTTTGTGAGTCTCATTTTGTCATGATTGCTGTGGACTCTGTTGCTGGAACAGCAGGTTGGTGGGCAAGGACAGTGTCAGTTATGGCTTTTGAGGAACTGGGTGAAGGAGAACCTCTTTTTTTTTATGTCCTTGTCTATATTCCTGCATAGGAATGCATAGTCAGTGTCTATGTTCCTGCATCTCTGACCAGTTCTCACCCCTTTAAACATTTAGCTTTTGGATTTTACAGCAATAACTGCTGTGAAAGTGAACATTGAAGTAACTTATAATCCTAAAATGGCTCCTTATTTCTGAATCGAGATGCTGTGCCATATACTTGCCTGTCATTTCATAAAATCATAGAATAGTTAGGTTTTGAAGGGACCTTAAAGATCATCTAGTTCCAACCCCAGAACAGACCTCTAGTTTACAGACACCACTAGTCACGGATCTCCACCTGGACTTCAAGCCATGGACTCTCTGAATACGAGCATCCAAACAGCTTCTTATCTACCGTACTGTCCACCCATCAAATCCATCTCTCTCCAGTTTAGAAGGGAGGATGCTGTGGGGGAGCATGTCAAAGGCTTTACAGAAGTCCAGGTAGATCACATCTGTTGGTTACCCGTGTCCACTGCTGCAGTTACCCCACCATAGAAAGCCACTAGGTTGGTCATACAGGATTTGCCCTGGTGAAGCTGTGCCGGCTGCCTCTAATTACCTCCCTGTCCTCCATGTGCTTTAGCACAGCTTCTAGGAGGATCTGTTCCATGATCTTCCTGGGCACAGAGGTGAGACTGACAGTTTGCTAGTTCCCAGGGTTCTCTTTTCTACCCTTCTTAGAAATGGGAACAATTCTGCCCTTCTTTCAGTCACCAAGGATTTCTCCTGATTGCCATGACTTTTCAATATGGAGAGTGGCTTGGCAACCACATTGGCCAATTCCCTCAGAACTCTGGGATGCATCTCATCAGGTCCCATAGACCTATAAATGTTCAGGTTCCTCAGGTGGTCACGAACCTGATCCTCCTCTACAGTGGGAGGGAGTTTATCCCCCTGGTCACCATCTTGCTGTCCCAGGAGGGGTGAGGAGAGCAGTTATCGATAAAGACAAAAAGGCAAAAAAGTTGTTGAGTACCTCAGGCTTGTCCTTGTCTCTTGATACGTGATCACCATTCAGTGGGGGTGCATTCTCTTTAGCCTTCCTCTTTTGATTGACGTACCTCTAGAAATCCTTCTTGCTAATCTTTACTTCCCTTGCCAAGTTCTGCTCCAGCTGTGCCTTGGCCTTCCTGACCTCATCCCTACACATCTGGGCAGCATCCCTAAACACGTCCCAGGTTACCTGTCCCTGCTTGCACTGCCTATGCAGTTCCTTCTTCTTCAGTTTAACCAGCAGGTCTCGACTTGGCCATCCTGGCCTCTTCCCTTCCCTGCCTGATATTCTACATATGGGGACTGAGCATTCCTACGCTTTATGTAAAGCATCCGTGAATATTTTCCAGCTGTGTTCTGCTCCCTTGTCTCAAAGGATCATGTCCCAGGGGATCCTACCAAGTAATTCCTTGAAGAGCTGGAAGTCTGCTTTCCTGAAATTTAGTGTCCTAATTATACTCCTCACCTGTCCCATATCCCTCTGGACCTTGAACTCCACCAGTGCATGGTCACTGCAGCCCAGGCTGTCTCTGATCCTAATGTCACTGATGAGTTGGCTTATATTGGTGACCGTGAGGTCCAGTGTTGCATCTCCTTGGATGGGGGTCTCTATCAGCTGAACTAAGAATTTATCTTCAATGCATGCCAGGAGACTCCTGGATTGCCTGCAGCTTGCCGTGCTACTTTTCCAGCATATGTCCGAGTCGTTGAAGTCCCTGAGCTTGCAAGTGTGAAGCCTCCTATAGCTGGAGGAAAAAGACTTCATCAGCTGGTTCTCCTTGATCAGGTGGCCTGTCGTATACACCAACTGCAAGGTTCCTGTTGGTTCCTCTCTCTTTAATTCTGCCCTACAAGCTCTCAACCTGTTTGTGGCTACTCTTCAATGACAGCTCTTCACTTTCTATCCCTTTCCTGAGACAGAGAACATCACCTTCACCCCTCCTTCCTGGTCTGACCCTTCTCAACATCCTGTAGCCATTTCCACTGTTCGTGTTTCTTCTCATGGCCATGTAAAATGCAGATTTCTGTAACTTAAAATGGAAGCTCTGAGCAGGAAACAACTGGAAAGCTGCACTGTAGAGCCACGGCTTTCACTGCGCTGCCACCAGTCAGATGCAGTCAGGTGAAGAAGGAGGAGCAGGCACTAATCTTTTCTCTCTGGTGACCAATGATGGACCTGAGGGAATGGCAGAAGATGTTAGGTTGGATATTAGGAAAAGGTTCTTCAATCAGAGGGTGGTGGAGCCCTGGAACAGCTCCCAGGGAAGCAGTCACAGCACCAAGCCTGACAGTATTCCAGAAGCATTTGGCCAACGCTCTCAAGAGACACAGTGTGAATGTTAAGGTGTCCTATGCAGGGACAGGAGCTGGATTTGATGATCCTGTGGGTCCCTTCAAACTCAGGACATTCTATTATTCTAGGTCTAAACACGCAGTGGTGTTTGTCTGACAAATACAAGATTACTGCTGCACTTCTGTGTAACAATACAGCTGATCTGGGCATGTATGAAGAGGAGGGATGGTACCTGGAGCAGAATGAGATCTGCAACTCATCTACTTGTCAACGCATCTGGTTTAATATTAATTTTTCTTTAGAAAAATGATGATGCAGTTGCTCTGGAGCAGTCTGAATTTGGCTTAAGTATCTCGGCAATCAATAAAAGTGGAGGAGACAGCGCTCACCCAAGAAAGGTTGGTGGAAACCTACTATATGATTTGTGATAAAAACGTGTATGTAGAAAAAAACACATGAAAGTCTTTCACAAATACCAAATGTAAGCCTTTTGGTGTCTATTCTTAAGTAAAATGTTGCTGTATAATTAGCTGAAGCATTTGTTTAATTATTTAGGGAATAGTTGTTTGCCTTTGAAGCTCTGCTTGCATTAAGTAGTTTTTCAGACATTGTCAAGGAGCAAAAATATTTCTCTTTTTAAAACCTAGACATAATAGCTAAAATGAAAGATAAAATTCAAATTCCTGAATGAGATGATGAGAGGCTGTGCAGGTAAATTGTTGCACTGACTGAGTTGTGCGTTCTTTTCTCACTGCTGCCACAGGTTCTGTGGTCAGTTTTTGTCATATTTAGAACTGTAAGTACAGTAAAGAAACTCATTGCTGTGAGGGCAAGCAAAATCTGTCACAATGCAGTTTTAACAGCAGAGCCATTGTAACGGTAAAGCCTGTCACAGCATTATTTTCTCCTTTAGGGCCAAATAGTTGACTTCCATGGGACAATCCAGGATGCTGTCAAAGTATCATCAAATGGAATACCCTTGAATAGCCTTAATTATGATCCAGATCCATCAGTAAGTGTTTCTGTTTGTTTTTCCATGCAATGAATATGACCATCAGTTTTCTGTAACCATGACCAAACTAAAATAACCTCAACAATGTTGTCTTTGTTACTAATTGCTAAGAAAAAGGGCTTACATTTCTGAGTGGTGTGTTTCCTTCTTGAATGGACAGTCGTGCTTGATGCTGGTCTAATCTGTTGACAGTTGTTTACTCCTTGAACATGAAAATAGGCAACAAATGCAAATGGTGGAATCACAGAAGCACAGAATGGTTTGGGTTGGAAAGGAGCTTGAAGTCCATCCAGTTCCCTGCCATGGGCAGGGACACCTCCCACTGGGTCAGGGGCTCCAAGCCCCATCCAGCCTGGCCTTGAACACCTCCATGGATGGGGCAGCCACAACTTCTTTGGGCAACCTGTGCCAGGGCCTCCCCACCCTCACATGAAAACATTTCTTCCTAAGGTTTCATCTCAATCTCCCCTCTTTTACCTTAAAACCTTTCCCCACCTCGTCCTGCTCATGCAGTCCCTGGTCAAAAGCCCTTCCCCAGCTTTTCTGTAGCCACTTTCAGTACTGCAAGGTGACCTAATGAGTCCTTAAGATTAATGATACCTTAAATATCATTAAATACAAAAAAATTATAATTAATGATACCGTATGATTAAAAAAAAAAGGAAAATATTTACTGAAACCCACAGAACTTCTGAGAGTGAAATTCTGGTTCCTTTTTATTCAGTATTCACTTCAGCTGAGGGAAGAACAGAGTTTAGATGATCAAGAGAAAGTTTTGATGATCAGTCCTTGACACAAGCCATATTTTATGCAGTGCCAGTCTGCCTGGCAGCTACTACACTTGATGAGACTTTCCAAACAGAGAATGTGACAATGCAGTGACCTATAGTTATACTTTTCATTCTTCTTATCTATGCAGAGTGTGTTTGGGACTACATGTGCAGTAAGAGAGCTGCTCAGTTTTATTTTATATAGGGATTAGATTCTGCCAGATGAAGACTCACTATAAATGTGGCTTACTTATTGTTATGCATACTTTTGTAGCCTTAAGAGTTGATATTGTTATGATATATCACCTCCTTTGAAATTATTTCAGAGTTCATATGTTTAAAAATAATTAAAGTCTGACAAGAACTTATATTTTTCTTTTTTAGGAACGATTATTGAAACCCCTTAGTGCTTTTATCAGAATGACTGGTGAGATGAGAGAACTTGCAACAGTTGTAAGCAAAGTAAGATCATACCTCTGTCTTTGTTGTATAGAGGTCTTGGTTATCTTTGTCATCTGAGAAAGCTGCTTGTTTTCTTTTTCCTGTCACTGATAGTGCTTATTCTTGAATGTGCAAGCTATTTTTCTTTTTTGTGCGACTCCTAACAAGTAATTTTTTTTACATGTAACCATGGGGTTTTTTCTGATACACAATGGGAGGGTGTAATCAAGACCATTCTTTTGTAATGGGGAGCATGTAATCTAATCATGCTCTGCCCATGAGGTTGTTGCAGCTTTTCCCTTTGTTCTTATTGCTACAGAAAATGTACAATACTTCACTGAAAAGAGAGACTTAAATATATTAGCTAATACCAGCTATTATCTAATGAGCTATCTAACTGCAATAGAATGGTGGGAAAAGTCTTGATTCAGCTCTGTGGGTGCTGTTTCCATTCAAGGGCTGTGTTCAATGTCGATGATGTGTCAGTATCACAGCTATATCCCGACTCTGAGACTATCTATTAGACAACATGTACCACATGTATTAGAGACTGATATTCCCACATTCTTTTCAATACTGGCCCTGTGCCTTGCTTTATAGAATCATGGAATTGTTAAGGTTGGAAAAGACCTCTAAGATCATCAAGTTTGACCATAAGCCAAATGCCATTGTGCCTACTAAACCATGTCCCTAAGCACCACATCTACATGCCTTTTAAATGCTTCCAGGGACGGTGACACCACCACTTCCCTGGGCAGCCTCTTCCATTGCTTCGCCATTCTTTCAGTGAAGAAATATTCCCTAATATCCAATCTAAACCTCTGCTAGTGCAACTTGAGACCTTTTCCTTTCGTCATCGCACTTGTTACTTGGTTGAAAAGCCCAGCACCCACCTCACCACAACCTTTGTTCAGTTAGTTGTAGCGAGCAATGATTTCTCTCCACAGCCTCCTCTTCTCCAGGCTAAACAATCCCACTTTCCTAAGCCATTCCTTGTAAGAGTTGTGCTCCAGACCCGTCACGAGCCTCGTTGCTCCTCTAGGGGTGCGTTCCAGCAGCTCAATATCTTTCTTGTACTGAGGGGCCTGAATAGAATCCTGGAATCACCAGGTTGGAAAAGACCTCTGAAATCATCAAGTCCAGCCATACCTATTTCATGTTCTCCAGCTGTAGGCCCGTTACAAGTGGGGTCCCCAGGGCTCAGTGCTGGGTCCAGCCCTGTTCAATGTCTTTTTCAATGACCTGGATGAAGGCATCAAGTGCACCCTTAGCAAGTTTGCAGATGACACCAAGCTGGGTGGAAGTGTCGATCTGCTGGAGGATCGGGAGGCTCCAAAGGGATCTGAACAGGCTGGACTGCTGGGCTGAGTCCAATGGCAGGAGGTTTAATAAGGCCAAATGCCGGGTCCTGCACTTGGGGCTCAACAACCCTGAGCAGCTACAGACTAGGAGAAGCCTGGCTGGAAACTGCCTGGAGGAGAAGGACCTGGGGGTGTTGGTTGACAGCGACTGAACATGAGCCAGCAGTGGCCCAGGGGGCCAAGAAGGCCAATGGCATCTTGGCTTGGATCAGAAACAGCATGGCCAGCAGGTCCAGGGAGGTTATTCTCCCTCTGTACTCGGCCCTGGTGAGCCCACTCCTCGAGTCCTGTGTTCAGTTCTGGGCCCCTCACCACAAGAAGGATGTTGAGGCTCTGGAGCGAGTCCAGAGAAGAGCAACGAAGCTGGGGAAGGGGCTGGAGAACAGGCCTGATGAGGAGCGGCTGAGAGAGCTGGGGGTGTTTAGCCTGGAGAAGAAGAGGCTGAGGGGAGACCTTAGTGTTCTCTACAATTACCTGAGAGGAGGTTGTAGAGAGGTAGGTGTTGGTCTCTTCTCCTAAGTGACAGGTGATAGGACAAGGGGGAATGGCCTCAAGCTGCCCCGGAGGAGGATCAGATTGGACATTAGGGAAAAAATTTTCACGGAAAGGGTCATTGGGCATTGGCAGAGGCTGCCCAGGGAGGTGGTGGAGTCACCATCCCTAGAAGTGTTTAAAAGATGGGTGTATGAGGTACTGAAGATGTGGTTTAGTGGCAGACCATTGAATGGAATCATAGAATCACCAGGTTGGAAAAGACCTCTTCAATCATCAAGTCCAACCATTCCTATCTACCACTAAACTACATCCCTGAGCACCTCATCTACACAGGGAGTTGTAGGCAGTGATAAGGTTTCCCCTCATCATCCTCTTCTCCAGACTAAACAACTCCAGTTCCCTCAGCTGCTCCTTGTAAGACTTGTTCATCAGGCCCTTCACCAGACTCCCTGCCTTTTCTCTCTTGGTGCAGTTGAGAGACTGCTGCTACCATAGGCAGTAAAAACCTTTTAAGAGTGCCCTTCCCTCAACCCATCACAGGAGCCGCATGGGCAGCATCAGTAACACTCTGTATCACAAGGCAGATTGGGGATTCTTCCAGGACACTGGCACCTGGAGGGGATCCCAGCGTTCCCACCAGCTTTTCATTTCACTCATGGGTGGAGGTGCAGTCCAGCAAATGAGCCCTTGGCTGCTGGGGTCTAGTCTGGCTGTGAAGTGGGTAAATGCTTTGCACGCATTTCGCCTGCCAGGCACTCTTCCGAAAGACCTCACAGTGTTACAGTGTTTGTAGTGTTGTAACTCCTTCTGGATATAAGCATCAGAAATGGTTGCTCTCACATACTTAAAATCAGGCTGGAAAATCAGCTGACTGATTTTAGCAGCTGTACATGGCCCCCCATTCTCGATTTGCAAGTTTTACATTTGCAGTTTAGTAGAACGGATGTCTAAGAAATTTCCAACCTTAAAGTACGAAACTTCTCATTCATTTCAATTCCTGTCTGTTTTTTAATTAATGGTGAACCTTCGAAAGAGTGTTGTTCTTGCTTCTACTTTAGTGACAACCAATAGGCTTGCTTTAGCCTTCGTTATGGCATGTTTTTAAAATTGCACTGGTACGTTTCTAGTTGCTATGGTAATCAACACAGTGTAAATCAATAAAAATAAATAGCATGTGGTATCTGTTCCACAACACAAACTAATTTAATTTGGAAACAGTTATGGAAGTCTCTATTTAGTATCATAAATCTGATTCATCTTAATCTGTTGTTAATAGAAAGGGAAAGTATAATATACTTTATATAAATATTTTTCTGATTGTATTAAATCACATTTTCCCCTTGGATATAAGCACATATTTTTTCTTCAGTCTCTGGGGACTGCCTGTTTTCATTAGAGAGCAGAATTTATCCCAAGTATTTATACTAAGGATATGATATTTTCTGCAGAACAATTAGTCTCTGGAACACAAAGCAATGAAGTATTACTAAGGTAAATTGAAAGATTCATAGAAGATTTGGAAAGTTTGAAAAATTAAATGAAATTAACTTAGTGAGTGCTTCAGGGCTCTGGCTGATTACTGACTAACTTCTGACAAATGCTCTGGGGAAAACTTTCCTCCTGTTACAAAGCTTCTCGTACCTTTTCCCAGAGCACATAAAACCTTATGTAGTGTGGAGTAGACAGCAATTTTTCACTGTTACTTATAAGGTAAGTAATAGGTGCAGCTATAAAGTTACTGAGCATCAAGTTTAAAACAAACATAAGTTTTTTAAATTGCACAGGATTAAACCATGGAACACGTTGCTACAGAATAAACACATTCAAAAAAGCGGTAAGAGAAATTCATTGAAGAATTAGTGTCCAAGGCTGTTCAGACTCAAAGGCAGGGGATTGGAGCTGAACTATCTTTAAAGTCCCTTCCAACCCAAATTATTCTATGATTCTCTGATTTACTTTGCCAGAGGAAAAGCAAACAAGTTCTTACTTGTGCAGAAGAACTTAATTTTTTCTAACAGGATGCAATGTGTGTTGCAGGACATTTATCTCCATAATCCAAATGTGAAATGGGATGATATTATTGGATTGGATGCAGCTAAAAGGCTGGTCAAAGAAGCAGTTGTTTATCCCATAAGGGTAAGGCACTAAGTAGTTTTGAGAAGACCAGTACTAGGCTCGTTAGCATCATCCTTGTAATCACAGTGATTAGTTTTACAGTTCTTACTGTTTCTGTGCTTTTGTGGGCAGTTCACGTTAGAACCATTCCTGTTCCTGTTACACCTGACAATGGCACACACGTTCTCCTTTAGGAAAATGGCCTTCAAATATTAGAATTTTAACTGTTGGATCCTATTCTTCGGCACCTTTGGCAATGTAAGAGGTGCTGGCTCTGGCCTATATTAATTCAATGGAACATAACTTATACAAGAGAACATCAAACCAATTGCATTTGGAGAATTCACTTAAAACACAATGTAAATGGTAAATACAGTGGTTTTCTCAGATCATTTATACTGCATTGATTTGGAGAGATTTTATGCTCTTGTCTTCAAATTTCTTAGGTTTTCTGAATGTGTTAGGAGCAGTGGGCATAGGGGGTAGAATCCCTTGCATTTTCTTATACATGATACATTTTTAATCCCTGAATAACGTTTTGATTTCCTCAGTACCCCCAGCTATTTACAGGCATTCTGTCTCCTTGGAAAGGATTGTTGCTGTATGGACCACCAGGTATGAAAGCTTTATACCATATCCATTTGATTATCTCTACTTCTAGTTTTGTCCCACAGGTAGATCATTGATGCCAATTAGATCAAAGGTGTAAATGAAGATCATGTTGGATAATGTGAAATAAAAGGAGACAATGGTGGATGATTACCTCTGTCTCTCACACACAAACCTGGTAATTTGCCTTTCTCACAACCCTTGACTATTTCTACACGTGAATCTTCCAGAACCCAGTACTTACATCAAGTAGAGGAGTGAGAACTCCGGTTGTATCTCTGTTTTTACTCACCCTGAGCCATATAAATCAATTTGGCTTGACCTAGTCTTACAAAATGTTAATAAATACGCCATGAACTCACCTTCTTAAGGAAAATGTCCATTCTTTCTTCTGCACTGGTGGGAAATGAGGTGGAAACTTTGCCCTCTGCTGTGCTGGCTGGATGTTTTCCATGTCAGCACAGCTTCCCTGCTCCTTCTGCTCCACCGTGACACAAGCACTACCACAGTGAGTGTGGCTGGGAGAGGACAGAGGGCACAGGTACCACCAGAGCCAGGTTGCAAAGGCCATCGCTGCAGTAAACTCCATTTCTTCCTGTGCCGTATTCCATTTCTTCCATATTCAGATGAACCTGACATTGAAAGCATCTTGACCATTTCAGCACTTGGGGAGTGCATTTGCAGGGCTGTATCACCTGAGTTTCTCCAGACAACCCTGGAAAGGCCACAAAATGATCAAAATGGAACACCTCTCCTATGAGGACAGGCTATGAGAGTTGGAGTTGTTCAGCTTGGAGAAGAGAAGGCTCTGGGAGGCCTTTTTGAACCTTTCCGTACCTGCAGGCGGCTTAGAAGAAAGATGGAGACAGACTGTGTAGTGGGACCAGTAATGACAGGACAAGGAGTAACGAGTTTAAATTAAAAAACAGGGGATTCAGACTAAACATTAGGAAGAAACTTTTTACACTGGGCATGGTGAAACACTGGCCCAGGTTGCTCAGGGAGGTAGTGGATGCCCTAACCCTGGGAACATTCCAGATCAGGTTGGATTGGGCTCTGAGCAACCTGATCAAAGACGTCCCTGCTCAATGCAGGGGCATTTCCAGATCCCTTCCAACCCAAACCGTTCTGTGATTCTATGGCCTTTTTTCTATTTTGTGTTTTTATCTGACTGATAGCAGGGCAAACATTTGAATTATATTTCTTTAGAGAATGCATTTCTTCAACACTGTAGGTACTGGAAAAACTTTGCTTGCAAAAGCTGTTGCCACAGAATGCAAAACAACCTTTTTCAACATCTCAGCATCCACCATTGTCAGCAAATGGAGGGGTGATTCAGAAAAACTTGTCCGGGTAAGAAATATTGTCTTATTCATTACATTTTAACAAAGATTTGGTTCCCACTTAAAGAAGTGGAAAGTGAGTATCCCTCTGATACTCATAACCTTTCCTGTCTTGGACAAAACACGTGACACTGTTCGTGTCTGTTTCTTAAAACGGGAATAATCACCCTCCTGCAGAAGTCTCATAGTGGATTTCTGATGTGGAATTTTAGTTCTCTAATGTGAGATGAAGCAGATGTCCTGTAGGCAGGAAATGTTTTTGACTCAATAAGAGGCAGGCAAGCATTGTTCCTAACTAAAATATTGCTTGCTGAGTGACACCTTCTAAGCGCTTCAGATACAATCCACAATCTCAGCACTGGTGAGGCCACATCTCAAATCCTGAGTTCAGTTTTGAGCCCCTCACTCCAAGAAGGACATTGAGGGGCTGGAGCCAGCCCAGAGAAGGGAACAAAGCTGGGGAAGGGTCTGGAGAACAAGGGTTATGAGGAGTGGCTGAGGGACCTGGGGCTGTTTAGCCTGGAGAAAAAGAGACTGAAGGGAGACCTTATTACAGTCTACGACTGCATGGAAGGAGATTATAGAGGATTATAGGATGTTGGTCTCTTCTCCCAAGTAACCAGGGACAGAATGAGGGGAAATGGCTTCAAATTGCACCAGGGCAGGTTCAGATTAGACATCAGAAAAAATTTCTTCACCAAAAGGGTCATTGGGCACTGGCAAAGGCTGCTCAGGGAAGTGGTGGAGGTGTTTAAAAGACAGGTAGATGAGGTGCTCAGGGATCTGGTTTAGTTGTGGACAGGTATGACTAGACTCAAAGATCTCAGAGGTCTTTTCCAGCCAAGAGATTCTATGACTTTGTGATCCTTGCCCTAAGATGCCCATCATAATCTCTCCATAATGTCCAACATTTTAGTGTGAGATATCCACCAGCTCTTAGCTTTCTCTTACACTCATTTCTCAGGCTATGCTTCAGACAGATACAGAGCTCTTGAAAATTAATAATAGTAACAGATTGCACTCAGCAAATGGCATTACAAGCATTGTTAATTTCTCTTGAAATTTAGGCAGTGTCTGCAACATAATTATTCTGTTTCCTGTGTCCTTTAAAATGGCACATTCATCTTCTGACATTCACCTCCTGTGTTATTGATCCTCCTGACATCTGTCTCAGCAGCTTCCTAGAAGTTCCCCTTCTGGCAGGAGTAGGGATGGAAGAGTTTGGTTTTGACACCTAGTACCCAAAAGGGATTTTGTGAACATGCTGCAGCATTTGCAGCGATATTGAATTTGTGGCATTTCACCCCTTGTTGAGTTTCTGGCAGAACCCAGAAATAAAATCAGATTGCAGATTGGGGCAGCTCTAAGGAAAGAATTGTGTGAATTTATGTCTTAAAATGACATGAGACTGGTGCTGGGGCTTTCTTAAATTTTGTGAAGTATATGTGGGGTTTGTGATCAGTCAGAGCAATGCTCACTCCTCCTGTTTTCCTTAGATCTCAGCTGTGTGGGTGTAGCTTTATTATTAGATTTGTACTGAAATTGTACACTAGTTGTGGACTACTTTAGGGTCTGAGAAAATAATTTAAACCCCGGGCTTCATATCCAAAGTGTAGGAAATGACACACGTAATTTTAAATTTGTTATTTTAAGTGTTCAGAATAAAAAGTGCTGGATTAAAGTACATTGTTACAATATATATTTAAATACTTAAAGGACACTTCACTGAAGAAGAACTGACAATATGGTCTTACTCTAATATAAGGCTTTTCATGTTTATAGAAAAACAGATGAAACATCTTTCTTCAAAGAGCAGATGCAGATTTTTTGTGTCAGCTTAATATTCCATTTTTTAATCTTTAATTGTTTGAGCTGTTTATCTTTTGTTTTACCAGGAAAAAAAGAACCATTTGATTCTTATCAAGAGAGTCAGTCCATTTTCTGTCCCAGTGATTCAGCTGACTTTTAATTTTTATTTTCTCAAATATTTATTTTAAAAACCTACAAGTGGAGCAACAACGAAAGACGGATGTTTAATCTCTGATAACAACTTAGAGGTTCCCAGAATTCTCTGGTGGATCATTTTCTTCTATCCCATTATTTGCAGAGTACTCTGATAGGATTTAGTCAGAATGATTTACATGAAAACACAGGATTTCAAGCCTGTGTTCTTTATATCTCCTTTATAAACCTTTCAGAATATGAGAGGATTCAGGGACCCTCAGCCTACCCAGAACTTTTTCCCAGCAGACTTCCCTTTTTGTTCTGGGAACTTGGAGTGTGGCTGCTGGTATTTATCTTCTGTGCCAGTGGCTTTTAATGCCTTTTTGTGTTAATTTCCTTGTAAATCTTTTCTGCCATGTTTACTCTTCTCTCTAAACAGGTGTTATTTGAACTTGCCCGGTACCATGCTCCTTCCACAATTTTCTTGGATGAGCTGGAGTCAGTTATGAGTCAGAGAGGCACAGTTTCTGGGTAATTGATGTGATCAATTCCTATGGCTTTAGAAGAATATTTGACCCCCTTTTACTGAATCTTTTCAGTAGCATGTGCACGTTCAGGTGCTGACCAAACTTTAACCATGCAGGCACCTGTTAGAAGAAAATCATAGCCAACCTAAAGCTTGAGGATACACTGTAAACTTCAACAGGAGCATGACTGAGCCCCAGAGGAGACCACAGAGATGATCTGAGGGCTGGAGAACCTCCCATACAAAGAGAGGCTGAGAGAGTTGGGGTTGTTCAGTCTGGAGAGGAGAAGGCTCCGAGGACACCTTAGAGCATCTTCTAGTGCTGAAAGGGGCTCCAGGAAAGCTGGGCAGGGGCTCTTGATCAGGGAGAGCAGGGACAGGACGAGGGGGAATAGTTTTAAGTTGAGGAAAGACACATTTAGACAAGATCTTAGGAAGAAATGTTTTCATGTGAGGGTGCTGAGGCCCTGGCCCAGGTTGCCCAGGGAAGTTGTGGCTGCCCCATCCCTGGAGGGGTTCAAGGCCAGGTTGGATGGAGCTTGGAGCCCCTGATCCAGTGGCAGGGGGTGGGACTGGATGGGCTTTAACATCCCTTCCAACCCAAACCAGTGTACGATTCTACAATATTATTAACATCATAATTACGTTACTTTTCATCAGTGCTATGTTAATTTTAATGACTTTTTATTAAGTATTTTTTTCTTTTGTTAGTTTGAGGAGCCTCACAGTGCGGTGTTGTCAGAAGGCTTCTTAGCTCCCAACACTTCATGGGAGTGTTGTGTAGGCTGTGGGGACGTAAAGAGCAGAGTGTAGTGGTTGTTTCATTCACAGTAAATGAGATCAGTAGAGAAACCAGCATGACAGACATGTTACTTGACGATTAGAGTTTAGAAGGGTCCAGCAAGGCTGTGAGATGGTGGGAGGTACTAGGGTTTGCAGCCAGTTGTCCCTTACTTTAAAATAAGGGATTTGAATGGGAAAGGAAGGCAGTGAAGGCAAACAACAGACAACTTGTTAGAGGCAAGTCAGGAGCAGCTGATTTGTGACACTTTAGACAGGCTTGGGTGTCCAGGGTACACAGTGGAATGGCATTTTCATTAATGGGACAAGTTTTGGTGACACAGTCAGGACTTGGAGATGCAGGAATGGGAGGATGTTGTTATTGTCATCCAGGGTGTATACAGTTTGTGGTTAAAAACACATTGAAAAGGTTAGGGATGAGGAAGAAGCAGGAGAAGTATTATTATAAACATTAGGAGCCCATTACAGTGGATTTTATGTACTGTAAAATATATGCTCACAAAGGTGGATAAATAGAAGATGCCATATTATAAATATGAAACTTGTGATATTTGTCAGTTAATAGCTATAAATTATGGGCCAAATTTTGCCTTCATATCTATTAATATTTTTAAAAGTTGTCATTAACATCACTGGATTATGTTTTAATAAGGATTTTAATAAGAATTTTAACCTAAGATTATGTAGTTCATTTACATGTTCTTATTAGATATTGACACAGCACTGATGTGTGGATGCCTGTGCAGAAAGAAGCCATGAAACCTGAATTTTTCACTGTTTACCATCTAAGGCCCCAATTTTTTCTCAGGGCTCGACCCAGGAATTTCAGAGTTTTTGGACCAAGAGGTCAAACTGGTTTCCTGCAAAACTGGGTACCTGGATCAGGGTCAGAATTCTTAGTGCTTTGCTCAAGTTCCTCTTCTCTTTTTGAGGAAGGATCCTTTCTGTGTGATCTCTGCCCCATTTTTAAAATTCAGTTCAATACAGCATGTTTTTCTGTTCCCTTCCAATGGAACAATTTGCAAAATATTGAATTCAGCAGCAGGTTTTTCTTCTTGCAGCTGCTTATCATTCATGCGAACAATAACGCCATTAGTTGCCCTAATGTGTGTTGGTGTTGTAGTTGTTTAATGGCAAATATCACATCATAAAAATTACGTTATATGGATCAATTGATCAAAGCCTTAGCTGTTTTCCGGTAAATGCCAGCATTGTGTGGAGATTAATATGAAGAAAAAAAATAAAAATAAATACTTTCTTTGGGTTCAGTAATAGTGAATTCTCTTCACTTTAATGCACTGAGAAGAGTCCATTTAAGTAATCATTAGAAAGCTTGATTTAAATGCTTAGATGTTAGCTAATGGAGCTTAATCATGCTTTGAACTGGGGCAAAACTGTGACAAGGGCTCAGTTGCTGTGAATGACGCTGTATAAATAAAGATGATTACTTTAATGCACCGAGCAAATAATATTTCTCTGAATCTTGGTAGTGGTGAACATGAAGGAAGTCGGCGGATGAAAACAGAATTACTGGTGCAGATGGATGGCTTGGCCCGATCTGATGATCTTGTATTTGTTTTAGCAGCTTCCAATCTGCCATGGTAAGAGATCCAGGGAGTACATTTTGAATACATTTTCATGAGCTTCTAAGCACAGATAAAGATTTTATTTAGACTTTTGCAAAAAAAGCCTTGATATTTGGTTAAAGCATTTAAAGATTAATTTGGAGCTTTTACTTTTAAACTCTACGATTCTTGCTATTTGTGCCACATGAGAATAATCCATAATAAAGTCAACATATGCTGCTGCCAGCAGCTGCTAATATTTAAAATGGAGTATTTGACTTTACAGGCAAGTTATTTACTATGTTTAAGCTAA
The DNA here is from genome assembly GCA_033459285.1 of Clamator glandarius. NCBI lineage: Eukaryota > Metazoa > Chordata > Aves > Cuculiformes > Cuculidae > Clamator > Clamator glandarius. The sequence continues at coordinate 33,659 of JAUNZM010002217.1, forward strand.
GAAGGGTTTCAGGCTGGAACTGTAAGGTGCTTAAAACATCTAGTGCTTAGAAGGATACTCCATAAATAGGAATGTTGGATTTTATTGGTATCAAATGTGACTTTTCAAAGTTGGGGAACGAAATTCTTCAGTGTCTTTAGAATAATTTAAAATGGAGGAATAAAACATTTGAGACTGGAACTGGAGGCGCTTCACTGTGTTGGTTCTCAAAAAGGGCAGGACACGTACTGAGAACACAGTAGAGAGCAGAGAGCGAGGAGGGGAGGTGATGTTTGTGGTATAACAACTGTGGGTGCTGGAGGGGGGTCCAAGAGACAGCAGAAATGGCCAATGTGCTCTCCTTGAATAACATCTCTCATGGTCACTGTCAGAGCCAGAATGCTGGTCTAACTCGATCATGGTCCGTACAGCAGCCTTCCAGTACATGAAGTGGGATACAGGAAAGCTGGGGAGGGGCTTTTTGTCAGGAGTGTGGGGATGGGATGAAGGGGAATGGTTTTATCATAGAATCACAGAATAACCAGGTTGGAAGAGACCCACTGGATCGTCGAGTCCAACCATTCCCACCAATCCCTAAATCATGCTCCTAAGCACCTCATCCACCCGTACCTTAAACACCTCCAGGGATGGTGACTCAACCACCTCCCTTGGCAGACTGTTCCAATGCCTAACCACCCTCTCCATGAAGAATTTTTTCCTAATCTCAAGCCTAAATCTCCCCTGGTGGAGCTTGAGGCCATTCCCTCTCGTCCTGTCCCCTGTCCCTTCAGAGAAGAGGCCAGCACCCTCCTCTCCACAACCTCCACTCAGGTAGTTGTAGAGAGTAATAAGGTCTCCCCTCAGCCTCAGGGGAGATTGAGATGAGATTTTAGGAAGAAATGTTCTCCTGTGAGGGTGGGGAGGCCCTGGCCCAGGTTGCTCAGAGCAGGGGTGGCTGCCCCATTCCTGGAGGGGTTCAAGACCAGGTTGGATGGGGCTTGGAGCCCCTGATCCAATGGGAGGTGTCCCTGCAGGGGTGGAACTGGATGGGCTTTAAGGTCCCTTCCAACCTAAACCATTCTGTGATTCTATGATGATTCTTTCCCTCTATATTTTCTTCCAAAATACAAAACCTTCCATTTCCCATACAGCCTAGGACAGATGCTTCTGAGAACAACCAGGCAGACACCTTACCTGCTGAAATCCGAGTGCCAAATGGTCGTGTATTCAGAGGCTTTCATCTGCCTCTCTCTGTGGCCTGATGAGGGCTTTCAGGCTCTTTAAGTAGGAAAATGGCTGTGTGAACACCTAAAATCTATGTAGAGATTAGAAGTACGGGTTAGGCTGGTTCCTACCGTGGCCCATCAGTGTGAGTACAAAGCCGTCACTAGTTTTTATAGCATCATAGCAGAGTGTGTGTGTGTTGCTGGAGGATTTATGCCTTGGACAGACTCATGAAGTTAAATCAGTGCAAAATGCACTCCATTTTGTGTTATAGTATCTACACAAAACGGCCTGAGCAAGATTTGATTTAATTACATTCCCATTGTGTGAGAAAATGCTGAAAAAGAAATGACTGTTGGGAGTGTGTGAACAGCTAAGTTTGAAAGATAATTAATAGGCTAATAACCCACAGAATAACAGAATTGTTTATGTTGGAAATGATCTTCAAGATCAAGTCCAACCACAAACCTACACCTGCTAACTCCACCACTAAACCATGTCTACACGTCTTTTAAATCCTTCCAGGGATGGCAACTCCACCACCTCCCTGGGCAGCCTCTTCCAATGCTTCACCACTCTTTCAGTGAAGAAATATTTCCTAATATCCAATCTAAACCTCTGCTAGTGCAACTTGAGGCCATTTCCTCTCATCCTGGCACTTGTGACTTGGTTGAAGAGCCCAGCACCCACCTCACCACAACCTCCTTTCAGGTAGTTGTAGGAAGCAACAAGGTCCCCACTCAGGTTCTTTTCTCCAGGCTAAACAATCCCATATCCCTCAGCTGCTCCTCATAACCTCAGTGCTGCAGACTCTTCACCGGCCTCATTTCCCTCCTCTGGCTGTGCTCAGCCCATCAATATCTTTCTTGTACTGAGGGGCCCAAAACTGAACACAGGATTCAAGGTGCAAGGTTCTTTATAGTTCTTTATTAATACACTATAAATGTTTGTTATTTTAGCATCATTACCTTTGTAGAAAGAGAGACTCTGAGCAGTGAACTGCACCTTTCTGTGGCCTCTGAAATGATCCTGCGTGTAGCTAAGCTTCACGTGTCACCCTGCAGCACAGCAGTGTTAAAAAGAATCAGGTACCTTAAAGGATCCCTGTCTTTCTGCTCTTGCACAATGGTTTGGAAGGAGAAATTGGATATTTGAAACCCACTGAGGAAGAGGTCAGAGGCAGTAACTGGTCTGAAGGTCACTGCTTGGCTGGTGCTTAGACCTATGGATCTTGGAGATGTATTTAACGTAAGCATGGGGGTGACCTCCCTCTGTATGCTTCCTGCATGTGTCTCGTTAGTGTGTATCTGCCTGGTGCAACCAATAAACTCTTCACAGAATGCAGTTCTAGGTGTTTTACACACTGATTTTTGGATCATTTTGCAATTCTAAAGTGCCAAGTATAGCAAAATTGCTGCTTCAAAGTATCAAAATATCATTAAGGTTGGAAAAGACCTCTAAGATCATCAAGCCCAACCGTAATGACACAGCTTTGTTAAGGTAGATCGAAAATGGCAAGATCTCTGTTTTGGGGGAACTGCTCCCACGGGAAGCTGTCAATGTGTGTTGGGATAAGGGGGAAAGCTGAGCCCCAGGGAGAAGCCAGCTTTTGCTTTTGAACAGTTTAGACCTGAGACCTTAGAAATTCCTTTTGGACTCTCTCAACATCGTCCATGGGCAGGTTGGGTCTTGCCTTCTCTTAGTCAAATCCAACCTGTGAGTGTAATGACCAGGTCGTCTGGCAGATTATGCTTGGACATGTGGCTGGAAAACTGCCTGGCAGAGAAGGACCTTGAGGTGTAGGTTGACAGCAGCTGAACATGAGCCTTGGCTTAAGCCATTGAACAATGGCATCTTGGCTTGGATCAGAAACTGTGACCAGCAGGAGCACACAAAGGATTGTGTCCCTAGACTTAGTGCTGGTGAGGCTGCACCTTGAATCCTGGGTTCAGTTTTTGCCCCTCACTATGAGAAGGACACTGAGGGGCAGAAGCACATCCAGAGAAGGGAATGGAGCTGGTGAAGGGTCTGGAGAGCAAGGGTTATGAGAGGCATCTGAGGGATCTGGGGTTGTTTAGCCTGGAGAAAAGGAGGCTGAGAGGAGACCTTATCACTGTGTACAACTGCATGGAAGGAGGTTGTAGTGAAGTGGGTGTTGGTCTCTTCTCCCAGGTGACAGACAATAGGATGAGAGGAAATGGCCTCAAGTTGCATCAGGTTCAGATTGGACATCAGGAAATTCTTTACTGTGAGGGTTCTCAGGCCCTGGCAGAAGCTGCCCAGGGAGGTGGAGGAGTCCCCATCCCTGGAGGGGTTTAGAAGACGAGCAGATGAGGTACTCAGGGATTTGGCTTAGTAGTGGACAGGTATAATTGGACTTGATGATCTCAAAGTCTTTTCCAACCAAGCAATTCTATGATTCTATGCTTCTATATGCTTAGAAAAACATTTCAGGGGGATGGAAAGCTAGCGAAAGCCATGAGCATCTTAAATGTTTGAGGAGCTTAGGGGTATCTGCTTCCAGAGAGGTCAGTGGGGTTCAGGTCCCCTTTAAGATCTCAAGTGTATGTTTACAGATACTTTTATGTGTATTAGGTGACATTTCATCCAGCATCAAGACCCAGACTTCAGCTGTGCAGGGGCATTTCATAAAAGTTCCACAACACCTCATTCTGCAGCCCCAGGTTGTGGCTTCCCAGCACAGCCCTATACCCTTGCAAATATTTGGCACTAAGCTGGATTTCAAGAGATTTGTTTAACTTGGATATTTATTGATCATGAAAAAAACAAAATTAGTGCCAAGCTGCTTTTAGATGAATGAAAAGAAGCCTAAACAAAGCTCTTTACACTGTCCTAAGCTGCACTGCAGCTATCGATCTTGCTCTTCAGCCAGAGCTCGCTGCCCAGCATCAGTCCCTCTAATCATCAGCACTTTCTATTGACAAATTACTTGTTGAAATGATTCAGTGTAATTAAATAAAATAGGGGGCTCATTAGTGAAGAAATAAAGTGATCTTTAACCATGTAATATTGCCTAATGTATTAATGCATTTAATTTGGCTATTGCAGTACCGCTTTCTTCTCCTTCCCCGCCCTCAGGGTCGGTGAAGCGTAGAATAACAGAATTTGATTCTGATTGAGTTGGAAGGGACCTGAAAAGCTCATCCATTCCAACCCCTCTGCAATGAGCAGGGGCACCTTCAACTCGATCACGGTGCTCACAGCCCTGTCCACCCTGTCCTGCAATCTTTCACCTGGCCAAGAGGGGTTCAAGGAGATGTGGGCTGTGGAATTCAAGTCAGATCTGGGATTACCCTGTAGTGAGCCCTTTACTTTGCCCTCAGTGGCGCATGGTGGAAGGGACTGAGGAAGGAGTGCAGTGGCGATCACACTAGGCAGGGATTAATTATGGTCCAGTGAACCCTTGTTGCTGTCCTGGGTTCACTTCTGGAGTTGTTGAGGCTTCTTAGTTTCTGCCTAAAATACCTTGGTTAACTTTCTTCCTCTGGGAATGAAATTGTCTTGTTTATCTTCATGCTGAGAGAGCTGGGGGTGTTTAGCCTGGAGAAGAGGAGGCTGAGGGGAGACCTCATTGCTCCTACAACTACCTGAGAGGAGGTTGTGGAGAGGAGGGAGCTGGGCTCTTCTGCCAAGGGACAGGGGACAGGACGAGAGGGAATGGCCTCAAGCTCTGTTCAGGCTGGACATTAGGAAAAAATTTTTCACAGAAAGAGTGATTGGGCACTGGCAGAGGCTGCCCAGGGAGGTGGTTGAGTCACCTTCCCTAGAGGGATTTAAGGCACAGGTGGACGAGGCACTAAGGGACATGGTTTAGTGTTCGATAGGAATGGTTGGACTCAATGATCCCCTGGGTCTTTTCCAACCTGGTGATACTATGATTCTATGATTCTGTGATTCTTGTGCTGTCAGCCTGGGGGAGCGCTGAAGAGTCAACCTCTTTTCTAGGTCCTGTACAGCTTCGTGTATCTTTTCATGAGCATTTTTTGATACTTTTACTGGCTGTTATTTCAGACAATATTTTGTTCAGCTCAGTATTTATTGTTCTATTCTGGTTGATATCACTTAACCTTGCATTTGATCACTAAAAAAACCCAAACGATTTAGCAAACAATCTAAACATTTAAGATAACAAAAATGTTATGTCTTTACCATCCCCTTTAGCCAAAAGGCAGGGTCACTGTAACCTTTCTGGATAAACAGAGCAACCTCCCTGTACCAGGGGACTTACTTACATAACATGTCCAGGGAGCTCATGAAACTGTGATCTCGGGTGACACCTCGAGAGGGTCAGAGGGAGTGATGGGAAACATCAGCATTTAGATGATTTGTAGGGTATTTGAAGAGTCTCTGGCTGTGTCTGTCCTTTGCCTGCAAAGGCAGTTTAGATCTTCTGCATGGGCACCTTTACAGCCCTGAGAATCACAGAAACACAGATTCATAGAATGGTTTGGGTTGGAAGGGACTTAAAAACCCATCTAGTTCCAACCCCCTGACACGGGCAGGGACACCTCCCACTGGATCAGGGGCTCAAAGCCCTGTCTTCCAGGGATGGGGCAGCCTGTGCTAGGGCCTCCCCACCCTCATTGCAAAGAATTTCTTCCTAATGTCTAATCTATATCTCCCCACTTCCAATTTAAAGCCATTCCCCCCCCCATCCTATTACTCCATGCCCTTGTAAAAAGTCCCTCCCCAGCGTTCCTGGAGCCCCTTCAGGTACTGGAAGGCAGCTATAAAGTCTCCCTGGAGTCCCTCTCCCTCTTCATCTCTTTTTTTTCCCTTTCTTTTCACTTCTTTGCTTAGGCATCAACCTTTCTCAGTGTTGATGTTGACAGCCTTATGGGTCCTGGCTCACTGACACATTTACCTGGTCTGTCCATCCTTCACACAAGGTTTTTTATAAGGATATTTTCCTTTGTGGCCCTGTTATTGATAATTTGTATTCCAGGATCACTCTCAGATCAACGTCTTGCTCTGCTGTAAATGAGGCCCTTGCATCCAAGACCTCCAGTCTGTGTTTTATACCTATCAAACATCCCTTTCTAAGCAGCAGTTAATTAGTCTTGATGGTGCCCCAGACAGACAGTTTGCAGTATCTCCCTAATAGCAAAGGCAAACAGGGAGAGGCCGTTACCGGCGAGAGGTGCTGCAGATGAGCACCAGGGGGGATAATAACAACTTCTGATCATTACTGTTCCGCCCCATTCTCACCAGCCAGCATAGCACTAATGTACTGAACAGGAATACACTGGATAATTAATTATTTTTTTCCAAAATGAGATTGACACAACTACAGGAGAGGCTGAAAAATGTCTGTCCCTGCAGCACGGAGGTTGCTGTCAATGCTGCACCTCCACGAGTCGTGCTGAGATGATGCCTCTCCTCCTTTGCTCACAGGGAGTTGGATTCTGCCATGCTACGGCGGCTGGAGAAGAGGATTTTGGTTGACCTCCCAAGTAAAGAGGCGCGACAGGTGATGATCCAGCACTGGCTGCCCCCTCTGAGCAACAGCGGAGGAGTGGAGCTGAGAACGGATCTGGACTACAGCTTGCTGGGCCAGGTGAGACTGCACAGCGCTTGAGGTCGTTCAGGGTGGGAAACATCAGCGTCGCCCACCGGGATGGCCTCGTGCTGTGGGAGAAGAGGTCCAGAGGGTTGGGATGGCATCTCCATGTACAGCGATTGCACCACACAATGCAGGGCAAAAGGCCTCAGCTCAGTTTGAGGCTCCAGACAAAAGGAGAGCAGTTCACAGGCATGTGCCTGTCTCTGGAAATCGCTAGTGTCACACAGCTCTGCTGGCGAAATGCTCTGTTACGATCCTCTCTGCTGGACCAACTTTTCAGCCTTAAATACAGGGAGACTTCCAGCAACAGTTTATTTTATCGTTCTCCTCACCAGGCTGGGAGCACTTCCAATTCACTGGGGTAATGAACAGCTAATTGTGTGGGGAGGGTTTGTCACAGCTCCACTGCTGCGGGAAGAGCATTTAGACAGTGCAGAGATTCACTGGATAACAGGCTTTCTTCTTTTACCCCTTGTCACACCCTAAACCCTTGAAAATATCTTACCTGGTTGACCCTTTTTATGTCTGTTCACAGACACAATACTGCCCAGGTTTTGTTTCATCAGGAAACAAAACAAGCAAAATAATGAGGGAGTTATTTTATTAACAGGGAAGCTGGGAGCAGATACAGAAAGATGAGTTATATTTGACCTATGGAAAATAGTCCTTTAGAAAGAAAATGCTGAGCTATTTTCCTTGCTCCTACAAGGTACTGTGGGCATTCAAGACAAGAACAAGCCACACAGTGTTGAGGGGATATGTATGTATGTATGTGTATATATTATCATAGAATCATAGAATTGCTTGGTTGGGGAAGACCTTTGAGATCATCGAGGCCAACCGTACCTGCCCACAGCTAAATCAGATCCCTGAGTCTGCCCCTCTTTTAAATACCCCCAGGGAACTCCACCAGCTCCACCACCTCCCTGGGCAGCCTCTGCCAGTGCCCGAGAATCCTTTTCATGAAGGATATTTTCCTAATATCCAACCTAGACCTCCCCTGATGCAGCTTGAGGCCATTTCTCTCGCTCTTGTTACCTGGCAGAAGAGGCCAACATCCATCCTACCACAACCTTCTTTTAGGTAGTTGCAGAGAGCAATAAGGTCTCTCCTCAGCCTCCTTTACTCCTGGCTGAACAACTCCAGCTCCCTCACCCACCTCTCATAAGGCTTGTTCTCTAAGATTTAAGATATTACAGATATAAATCTGTTTCAGACAGGAATAGACTTTACAAATATTTTATATAAAAATATATGAAATACATATGCTTATAAATGCCATTTCTGATTTGTAAGTCTATCAGCTCTAACATGCTGTCCCAATCCCATCACAGGAAACAGAGGGGTACTCCGGCTCGGACATAAAGCTCGTGTGCAAGGAAGCAGCCATGAGACCAGTGAGGAAAATCTTCGATGCTCTTGAAAATCATGAGCTAGGTAACACAGCCCCAAGGAGTGTATCCAGTCTGGGCAATGCTGATCTGCTGCTGTGCCTCTAGGAATTGTAATGTGAACCCCAGCAGATGGAGCTCTGTTCTCTGCTTAGAAAAGTTTTAAACTCCACGTTTCTAAAATGTCTACTAGATGTTTCTGAAAATTAGGCCTTTATAGAATCACAGCGTGGTTTGGATTGGAAGGGACCTCAAAGCCCATCCAGTTCCACCCCTGACATGGGCAGGGACACCTCCCACTGGATCAGGGTGTTCAAAGCCCCATCTTCCAGGGATGGGGCAGCCACAACTTCACTGGACAACCTCTGCCAGGGCCTCCCCACCCTCACTGTGAAGACTTTCTTCCTAATGTCTAATCTAAATCTTCCCCCTTCCAATTTAAAACCATTTATCTAAAGCTGTGCTCTGTGCACAAACACAAATTTATCTCACTAGTTTAATTCTGTTGTTTTCGTATGTTAATGTTACATTGGGCAGAGACATAAAAGAATGTTTTTGGTAATAACAAAAGCATTTAATTAATCCTTTTCTCTTCAGGTAACAGTAACTCACCCGTGATCCGATTAGACACCATCACAACAGCAGATTTCCTGGATGTGATCACGCACACCAAGCCATCAGCAAAGAACCTGAGCCAGAAGTACACAGCCTGGCAGAGAGAATTTGAGTCCGTCTGAGAAGAAAAAACCCCAAAGACTGAAAACTTCCAAGATTTTTGCTATTCAACATGGCATCACCTTGTCTCCAGAGGATCTAGTGATGGGGAAGGCAATGCTGTTTTTTCCAGGAAAGGGAATGCAGCGCGAAATACCCACTTCCAAACTGTAAGGGGTTGATGATGGTTATTTTTTATTATCTGTTTTCAGTGACCATTCAGAACACGTACGTCATTGAATTAATGTAATGGCAGTTGCTGTGTAATGAAGACTCCAGCCTTAATTTTATGTATAAAGACTTAAAAGACTGATTTGCTTCTTGGTCTTTATTCACTGCAGTTGTATGCAGGTTTGGGGTAGAAGAACCAGAGCAGAAAGCTTGTTGGGAACAGTCAGATGATCAGTGTAAGCCTCTCCTCACAAGATTCACATGAGCATCACGATCAGCGCAGCTTTGGCAGCAGAGATCTGCACCCTTTTTAATGAAATCAAAGAAAATTTCAGGACCTTAGCAGTGCTTTGGAGATTTGATTCATTTGCCACCAGTTCCAGTGGAGGGCAAAGCCTTAATGTGCCAAATGTATTACTTTCCAGTTGGCCTGGGGCATTTCTAAGGCAAGGAATGAGAGGAGTTGTGCAGAAACCCAGCAGATTTTGGCAAATCTAACTAGAAACTGGATTGGTGGTTCACAGGCAGCCGTAAAATGCAAACAACGAGTCTTTGCGGTGTGGTGGTAAATACAAGCCAAGCTGGAGACTTTTCCACCTATGAATTTGGCCAGATAAGCAGCCAGGACTGCCACGGGCCCTGTAATCTTGTTCTTTAAATTCTATAAATTCTACAAATTCCATAATAATACATAGAAGTTCTAATAAGCCATGATTCCAGGCTCCCATTACCATTCCAACGTCCCACTGCCGCCCTCTCCCTTGTTCAGCCAGTTACCCTCTCTGGAGTGCTCCCAGTATTCCCTCTGTGTGGGCATGGGTGCAGCTGCTTTTCCAAGTACCATGACAGGGGTGGAACTGGATGGGCTTTAAGGTCCCTTCCAATCCAAACCATTCTGTGATTCTATGAACTACAGGTTACAGTTCATGAGGGCACATAGACAGTACCTGAAAATGGATTTTTTTTCCTGGGGGGGTTTATTATTTCTTGCATTTACGCTGCCAAGCCCGCTGCATCCACACGTCCCGTCTCGGGAAGAGATGAGTTCTGAATGCCGGGAATCACCATGCGGAGCTGCAACCAAACAGCCTTTCCTGTAAGAAGAGCCTCCCATTCATTCATCATGAGGGGTTTTCTCAACAAGAACGAGCACGGCTCATTAACAGAAAGCTATATTTTTGGTAAGGTTAATACTCCAGCAATGCATAATTACAATCTAATAATTTAACACTCAGGAGCACTGTAAAACAACTGTAAAGGACTTGGATTATTACAGTTCGCAAATGGACCAGAAAAGCTATTTAACATCATTACAAAGTGGGTTCGTATTGGGAGGTTTAGCACATAGGAAAAAGCACTGCCTGCACCACAACTAAATTTCATTTTACAGCTCTACCAACCACCTGTGTAAAAGTGGAATCTGTCCCTATGGCTCGTGAAGGATTTTTCCCATAACGTTAAAAAGAAACAAACAAAAAAACCCACAACAGTAGTGAAATTTTGCAGCCGTAGCATTAATAGGACCCTGCTGATGTCTAATTTCAAAGATTCGCAGACTCTAAGGCATTTAATACCAGTTTTTTTGTTTCTGTACCATTCTTTTTAATAACAGCATCTAATTAAAACATCTGTAAAATCACTGACAGTTAGAATTTTATGTAAAATTTGAAAAACAAAACCCAGGATCTGTTCTAACAGAAGATACCAACAGTAGTCATTATTAAACAGTGATATTTTAATTTAAAAGCCACATCTAAACACATACAATCTCTACCTGTAAATCAGAGCAAAGCAGAGACACAGCCGGCTGACTACAGCTCCATAAATCCACCTACTCAAGTATTCCACCCACTCGTGTAGGTGGAATGAGTTCCACCTACTCAAGCATCTCCACTGTGTTTTCCAGTTTAGCTTATCCAGCAGCAGAAACTGATGCGTTCCAGGCAGGCTTACTTTCTGAGAACTGAAAATAATTGGAACTCTCTGCCATGCTCCCCGTGTCACTTTCTGTCTCACCTGCTGGGTGTCTGCGATCCCTCATCGCATCCCTGTGAAACTGCTGTGGGAAAGGGGCTTTTCCGTGACTGTGACAGAGCCCGCTCTGCTCCTCGGCACTTTCACAACTCAAGTGGAAGGAGCTCGTGGCTGGTTTCCAACATAATGCATGCAGGGATCCTGTGGCCTGGATTTCTGAAGGAAGAGTGAAGGAGACAATGCGACACGGATGTTTCTTCAAACTAAGTGTTCCCTTTCTCACAGCAGATGCACTAGAATGTGTTCTACTGCCTCTGGGAAACTCTCACAGGTCAAGTAAGGAGCTGGATTGATTTTGTCTTCATCTGCCGGTCGATATTTACCTGTAACAGATTAAAAAATGATGCATTTACACAACTCCCTCAGCCTGTCCTCATATAGGAGCACAGATTATCTCCGTGGCTTCCTCTGGACTCCCTCTAACAGATCCATGTCCTTAGGAGCAATGGGTATAAACTGGAGAGGGGCAGGTTTAGACTGGACATAAGGAGGAATTTCTTCACGAGAGTGATGAGGTACCGGAACAGGTTGCTCAGGGAAGTTGCTGCCCCATCCCTGGAGGGGTTTGTGGCCAGGTTGGATGGACCTTGGGCAGCACGATCCTGTGGGATGTCCCTGCCCATCACTGAGGGGGTTGGAACTAGATGATCTTTAAGGTCCCTTACAACCCAAACTATTCCATGAGTCAGTGGTTATCCTTACCCTTTTTTATCCTGAAACCTACAGCCTCCTTGGATCAATAACCACTAGACACAGTAAAAAGAAAGCCCCAATAAGGTTCTCCTGCAGCAAACATCCCACAAGTCATGTCTGTGGCAAAACAAACCCTGAGCCTTACAGAAGATCTCTCCAGGAGTGGCTCCAGTTTGGAGCCAGCATTACCTAGGCACTGCTTTCACTCTGCTGCCTCTGTTCTTTCAGTGATTATTCAGGTATCCACGTTGAGGTTCTTGAAAAAACTGGTGAGACCACTCCTCGAATCCTGTGTTCAGTTCTGGGCCCCTCACCACAAGAAGGATGTTGAGGCTCTGGAGCGAGTCCAGAGAAGAGCAACAAAGCTGGTGAAGGGGCTGGAGAACAGGCCTGATGAGGAGCGGCTGAGAGAGCTGGGGGTGTTCAGCCTGGAGAGGAGGAGGCTGAGGGGAGACCTCATTGCTCTCTCCAACTACCTGAAAGGAGGTTGTGGAGAGGAGGGAGCTGGGCTCTTCTCCCAAGTGACAGGGGACAGGACGAGAGGGATTGGCCTCAAGATCTGCCAGGGAATATTTAGGCTGAACATTAGGAAAAAAATTTTCACAGAAGGGGTAATTGGGCACTGGAACAGGCTGCCCAGGGAAGTAGTCGAGTCACCTTCCCTGGAGGTGTTTAAGGCACGGGTGGACGAGGTGCTAAGGGACATGTTTTAGTGTTTGATAGGAATGGTTGGACTCGATGATCTGGTGGGTCTCTTCCAACCTGGTGATTCTATGATTCCATGATTCTATGTTACCATCTTCCCTTCTGGCTCTTATAAGGAAGCATGTTTCTGTTTTCAATGCAAGGGACTGTGCGGCATGAGCCGCTTCCACCTGAGACCTCACTCAGGCCACAGTACAGTCAGTAATACCGATCATATCTGTCAGTCCCTTAGGGCTCTACTCCCACCTGAAGCAAAATTACTTGTGTAATTAGTAGGGAATGTCAGCAGTCACCCTAAAAGACCAAGGATACACTGCTATGACTGCTTTTGGCAGTCTAAGATGCTACAGTAACCTTTCTCTCCTGGAAGGATCAATAAACCCAGTACTTACCAGTCCGTACCAAAATCCCACGCAGGCCCGCGTTCTGGGCGCCACCAACATCATCCCTGCAGTCCTGGGACAGAATGGGAGATCAGCTGGTGAGTGGTCACAGATGCTATTTGATAACAAGATGTTTTCATTACGTTCAGTGAATTTAAATTCAATTGCAAGCAGACTTTGCCCATCACTAACCAGACATTCGGAAGCAGCTAAGCTGAACCAAATTCTATAGCTCCCTCTTTGACAAACTGCCACAGGAATACTTCTACTATGTGCTTTTTGCCTGATCAAACAGCAAGATCCAGTCATGGAAGAACAGATTATTTCAGAAAAGACTCCAGAGATGTGGCAACACATTTCTTGTCAACGGGCTGTCTGTATTCTTGTGTGGAACAGCTGCAGCTTCTCTAGAACCCACTGAAGCAATAGAACCCACCACATGGACTGCACATTAACTCCTGTGAGTTGTAATGGTTCCGTTTTCACCCCTTGTCTAATCCCAGCGCTTTCAGAAAGATGGGTTCATGGCACCTGGGAGATAAGCACCACATTTAATGGGCAGGTGATGAGGTGTTTGGTCCTCACTTACATCCCCGATCATGACGGCCTCCTCTGGGGCACAGCCAGTTCCCCGAAGAGCTTCGAGGAAGAAGGTTTTCTCTGGCTTCCCCACCACGGTTGCTTTGGTGTCTGTCGCATATTCCAGTCCAGCTACAAAGGGTCCAGGTCCCAGAGCCAAGCCATCTTTTTTCTTGAAATATCTGGCTTTATGTATAGCTATAAGAGGTGCACCATCCAAAACCAGCCTAAAGAATGAAGGGAGAAAACATAACAATTATATTAAAAATACCAATATTTACAGCTGACAGCTTTCATAGTATCATTGAGGTTGGAAAAGACCTCTAAGATCATCCAGTCCAACCTTTACCTCCCTGAAGCTGAAGGCTTTTTCAAGTTAAAATCCAGAGTGTTGTGTTGAGCTAGGCCTAGAGAGAAGGCTACATGGCTAAGCACCTCTGCACACATTGCTGAATCTCGGTTCCTGTACAGTCATGGACAAATTGTATACAATTTACTCCTTAACCAACACCAAAAAAGTAAGCTTTATAAACAAGACAGACCAGATCAGATCTGCAGTTCACCTCATCCAGCATATTTTGCTGGATGCTCTTACAACGAGTCTTGCGTCCAGGAGCATCCAGCATATTTTGCTGGATGCTCCTGGATGCAAGACTCGTTGTAAGATAGTGAATAATCTGCCCTGTATGCTGGATGCCCTTCCTTATCATGTTTGTGCTCTGAAGGCTGAGGTTTATACACAGCAGCTTTCCCCTGACAGCTTCGACAGCCTCAGCTTTGTGTATTTCTTCCTGCAGCATTGCTAACTTTCTCAGCTCAGTGGCAACCATGGCTGCACTTTTATTCACAGCCTGGAAGCTCTGAAACGAGGCCTGGGCTGACTGGAGTTCATGGTTACGGCCCTGAATCCACCAAGGCCAGTGTCTCTTTTGAACAAGGAGGAAGATACCATATCACACCTCACAGAATCACAGAATTGTTTGGCTGGAAAACACCTTTTAAGATCATTGAGTCCAACCGTACCTGTCCACCATCAAACCAGATCCCCAGGTACTTCATCTGCCTGTCTTTTAAATCCCTCCAGGGATGGGAACTCCACCACCTCCCCGGGCAGCCTCTGCCAGGGCCTGAGAACCCCTACCATGAAGATATCTTCCCTGATGCCTAAGTTGAACCTCCCCTGGCACAACTTGAGTCCATTTCCTCTTGTCTTATCACCTGTCACTTAGGAGAAGAGATGACAACTCGCCTCACCACAATCTCCTTTCAGGGACTTGCAGACAGGGATAAGGTCTTCCCTCAGCCTCTTTTTCTCAAGGCTTAACAACATCAGGTCCCTCAGCTGCCTCTCATAAGATGTGTTCTCCAGACCAGCTTTATTTCCCCTTCTCTGGATGCGCTCCAGCTCCTCCCTCCTGTTTGTACTGAGGGGCCCAGAACTGAACACAGGATTCAAGATGCGGCCTCACCCGTGCCAAGTACAGAGGCTTAATCCCTTCCCTGCTGGCCACACCGTTTCTGATCCAAGCCAAGATGCCACTGGCCTTCTTGGCCATCTGGGCCACTGCTGGCTCATGTTCTGTCACTGTGAACCCTCAGGTCCTTCTCTGCCAGGCAGCTTTCCAGCCACTCTTCCCCAAAGCTGTAACAGTGATTTGGCTGTCACCCTCGTTTCCCCACAAGAGGAGAATTTCCCTGCATATGTGGAAGAGCAGAGCCCAGTACAAGACAGTCACCACTCCAGAATCCCAGAGCAGAAGGTGACTTACCGAAACACCTTGTTCATCATCTCGTAGTAAAAGCTCTCAGGAGCCAGTCCCACCACCACGGCATTGGGGTTGTCTGTGGCTATCCCTGGAAAACCAAAACACAATTCTAAGTGAACAGAATAGGATACAGTTGGCTTTCTGGACTGCAAGTGCCCTTTGCCAGCTCTTGTTTGCTTCTTGCCCACCAATACCCCCAAGTCCTTCTCTTCAGGACTGCTCTCAATCTGTTCTCCATCCTGCTTGTATTTGTGCTTGGGATTGCTCTGAAACAGGCGCAGGACCCTGCACTTGGCCTTGTTGATTTCTTGTGACACACACAGGCCAATTTTCCAAGCCTGTCCAGGTCCCTCTGGATGGCAAATACATGGAAATTAAACCGACTCAACTACATTCAGTGAAACAGTTGCCATCTCTGCTGTTTCTGACCCAAGAAAGCCTTCCCAGAGCACAAATACAGAACATCACTGGGGCCATGTTTCTCTGGATGCAATGTTGGGTAGCAGCGATTATCTGATTTCATGGCTCTCAGAGCCCACAGAGGCTCTTCTCACAAACACTTACCTCTCTGAAGATTAATGACTAGCCTATGGCACTAAAACATATCAAGAAATGTCCAGCTAGATCAGAACAGGCTGGATCGATGGGCTGCCACCAACGGGATGAGGTTCAACAAAGCCAAGTACTGAGTCCTGCACTTGTGCCACAACAACCCCCTGCAGCTCCAGGCTTGGGGAAGAGTGGCTGGAAAGTTGCCTGGAGGAGAAGGACCTGGGGGTGTTGGTTGACAGTGACTGAACATGAGCCAGCAGTGGCCCAGGTGGCCAAGAAGGCAAATGGTATCCTGGCTTGGATCAGAAATGGTGTGGCCAGCAGGAGAAGAGAAAGGGTTGTGTTCCTGGACTCTGTGCTGGTGAGGCTGCACCTCGAATCCTGTGTTCAGTTCTGGGCCCCTCACTCCATTGAAGGACATTAAGGGGTTGGCCCCCTTCCAGAGAAGAGGAACAGAGCTAGGGAAGGGGCTGGAGAACAAGTGTTAAGAGACAGCTAGGGAACCTGAAAGGAGGTTGTGGTGAGCTGGCTGCTGGTCTCTTCTGCCAGGTAACAAGGATGAGAGGAAACAGCCTCAAGTTGTGCCAAGGGAGGTTCAGATTGGACTTCAGGAAAAATTTTTCATTAGGAAGAAATTCTTCATGCTGAGGGTGGGGAGGCTCGGACCCAGGTTTCCCAGAGAAGTTGTGGCTGCCCCATCCCTGGAGGTGTTCTAGACCAGCCTGGATGGGGACTTGAGCAACCTGACCCAGTGGGAGGTGTTCCTGCACATGGCAGGGGACTGAACTGGATGGGATTCAAGGTCCCTTCCAACCCAAACCATTCCATGATCTTATGGTGGCTATTCTACAAAACAGAGCACGCTGTGTTTCCTTGGTTGCTCTGTAACTTCCCCTGTGCTGTTTCCTGACCACCTCACCTGTGAAATCAGGCAGGGCCTTGTTGTCCAGTAGCAGGAGGGGCCGCACCTGCTTCTGCTCCACGAGATTTCTGGCTGCCGTCAGAGACGTGAAGATCTCACTTTCCACAATGTCAAATCCCAGCTTTGTCAGCCTCTCTAGCAGGTCTCTCTTGCACTCCTTCGTTGTGTTCGTCACGAAACGAATGGTAACTGGAGCACTGCGCAGCCTGATGGACGAAGAGCAAAGGCAAATTGGCCACAGCACCCTTCTCTTTACACACCTGTACATCTCTTTGGGACTGAGAAAGGACTGCTGGTATAAAGGCTGCAGATGAAAAAGGATTATTCACTTCCCAGACTGCTGGTGCCACACAAGGACCATGAGGTTTGCTAACTTCTGTGGGCTGCAGGGCAATATGAAACAGATGGCAAGAATTACAGCTACTGGAATAAAATCAAGCCTCCTCTGCTTTGCTTCTACTAGGAAAAGTGTGGAAGAAAACAGGGATTCCAACCCTCCATCTTCACAGTAGCAGCAAACACATCACAGAATTATAAAATCACAGAATGGTCTGGGTTGGAAGGGACCTGCAAAGTTCTTATCCAGTCCAACACCCCCACATCGAGCAGGGACATCTTCAACTCGATCGGGTTGTTCAGAGCCCCACCCAACCTGACCTGGAATGTTTTCAGGGATGGGGCCTCCACTACCTCCCTGGGCAACCTGGGCCAGAATTTCATCAGCCTCAGCGTAAAGAATTTCTTCTTTATATCCAATATAAATCTGCCCCCTTTAGTTTAAAGCCACTACTCCTTGCCCTGTCACAAATGGCCTTGCTAGGAAGTCCCTGCCTAGCTTTCCTGTCACCCCTTTCAGTATCCAAAGACTGCTATGAGGTCGCCTTGGAGCCTTTTCTTCTCTAGATTGAACAACCCCAACTCTCCCAACCTACCCTTGTATAGGAGGTGCTCCAACCCTCGGATCATATCCACGGCTCTATGTTGATCTGATGTTTGAAAAGACTAGATAATAAATAAACCAATTTGGTTTATTTTGATCCACGTATTTTGGATGAAACAAAATAAAGAAACTAAGGAAACTTGTTGCTAAGTTAATACATTGAACTCAGCATGCTGTGTGAACCTCACAGCAGCTGCAGCTCGTTCAGAGATGTGGGTTGTTCTCGGAGCCTACGTTACGTGTGCGATGATTTTATATCAGCTTTTGGAGCCATTTCTCCCTTTACAGAGGAACACCAATGTCACATAAAACCGCGTTATTGCCCTGCACTGACAGTACTTGCTACCATACAATCAAATGACTTTACGTGACAATTTCAACGGCGCTCCTTGTAATTATTCCCCTATCATCACTTTCTCTGTTTGTTGCTATAGAAACACACACTGGCATCAGGACTGCATAGAGAACATCAGAATAAAGTTAGTCAGTGCTGCAGACTTGCTCGTACCTGCCTCTTCTTCCTCATATTTTTCAGACATGCTGACCCTTCATAAGTACGAAAAGGTTAAAAAGCCCCCGGCTGCTAATAAAACAAAAATTAATATACTTGTTTTGTTATGGGCCTAAATATTGGGAGGTAACATAGAAAACTGCATCTATCCATTTGCTCTCTAAGCAATCCACATGCCAATCATTCCAGCTTCTCTTTAGGAAGGACAATGACATGGATTGGCAGAAAAGAGCATTTGAAAATATTATTATAAAACCCTAAGAGAAATGACCTGGCTCTTCTTGGCAGTAAAACTACCCCTGCTTGAAGGCAAGCTAAAGCCAATAAACAGTACTGGACTCTCTCCACACCTAATCCTTTCATAGAATCATTAGTCTGGAAAAGACCTTTGAGATCATCGAGCCCAGCTATACTTATCCACCGCTAAACCAGATCCCTGTGCACTTCATCTTTTAAATCCCTCCAGGGATGGGGACTCCACTCCCTCCCTGGGCAGCCTCTGCCAGGGCCTGAGAACCCCTTCCATGAAAATATCTCTCCTGATGTCCAACCTGGTAGAACTTGAGGCCATTTCCTCTCATCCTATTGCCTGTCACTTGGGAGAAGAGACCACCTCTCTCCAACCTCCTTTCAGGTAGTTGCAGACAGAGACAAGGTCTCCCCTCAGCCTCCTTTTCTCCAGGCTAAACAACTCCAGGTCCCCCAGCTGCCTCTCATAATCCTTGTTCTCCAGACCAGTTCTGTTCCCCTTCTCTGGACGTGCTCCAGCTCCTCAATGTCCTCGGAGTGAGGGGCCCAAAACTGAACACAGGATTCGACATGCAGCCTCAGCAGTACTGAGTCCAGGGACACAATCACTGCCCTGGACCTGCTGGTCACACCGTTTCTGATCCAAGCCAAGATGCCATTGGCCTTCTTGGCCACCTGGGCCACTGCTAGCTCATGTTCAGCTGCTGTCAACCAGCACCCCCAGCTACTTCTCCTCCAGGCAGCTTTCCAGCCACTCTTCCCCAACCTAGAGCCCTGTATAGGTTTGTTGTGGTCTAAGTGCAGGACCTGGCACATGGCCTTGTTGAACCTCATCCTGTTGATTGCAGCCCATGGATCTATCAAGTTTGGATCACCCTGTAGAACCTCCCTACCCTCAAGCAGACCAACCAGGCAGGGCAAGCATGAGCACGGCTCAGTAGAAATCCAGTGGAAGCAGAAGAGAAAGGAAAATCAGTCGCTTTACAAAACAGTTTATCTTCCAGTTCTACAAAAAACAATTCTTCTGTCCCATCTTCTCCTGTGGTTCTGGAGCTGAGCAGCAGATAGGACAGATACTGACCTTTTCTCAACACCACCATCACTTTTATACATTTTATTTATTTATGGATTTTCTCACCTGGCACCAATTCTTCCGGCAGCCTCAAATAGCGGGCAGACAGGGTTCAGTGCACAGACAGGTAATGAAGGATTATCCAACATCTCAGCCGTTTTCACTGCCTTGCAGTTTTACATCTTTAAGAGATTCTCACGGAATTCTTTGTGAACAGAAATGCCGAGTTTTTTAATCCCTCTGTGAAATTTTCCTCTGAGTAACAGCCAAGCTTTATAAAAGTCTGAGGAGCCGCTACAGCTTCAGTGAAAAATTCTCATCCTTAATTCAGCTCTGTTCCTCTCCCCTGATTAATTCTTTCAATCCCAGCACCTTCAGGTGCCCTCCCTCACTCACTGTGATAGCATTTATCACTTTGTGCTTTTCTGCATCCACTGGAAGATGTCTTCTCCAGGAAAACAGGATCATAATAGCTTATAAAAGACAAACTGATGTTGCATTCGGGTATGTGGTCCGGTGGTGGCCTTGGCAGGACTGGAATGATGGTTGGAGTCAATGATCTTAAATGTCTTTTCCAACCAAAACCATCCTGTGATAACACAATAAAGGGAGCCCTGGGGTTGTGTATCCTATTTTTCCACTGACTTGGACAGATTAAGTCATTTCCCTATGCCTCCATTTCTTTAGGCACCCTCACAACAGAAGTGAAAGAGTTTAATTGTTGAAATTCGTAAAGAAGATGCACTGCATTATCAAATGTTTCTCAAACTAAGAAAATAACTGAAGTTGTTCACCTCACAGAAGGAAATTTTAAAAACAACAAAGCAAAGCCTTGGCTGAAAGACCAAACGAAATGAGAACAAGGAGGATCTGCTCACAGGGACAAGTTATTCTGTTATTCCACTTTATCTCAGACCTAAGGGCTCAGACAAACAATCAGGCTCCTGTAGTTAAACAAAGCACCGAGGAACAGCTAGGCTCAATTGACCTTGGTGAATATGGGGTAATTCAGGTTAACTTCTTTCCACTCTGGCTAAGGCTGTAGTCATAATATCACAGAATCATGGAATGGTTCAGGTTAAAGCCCCCTGCCATGGGCAGGGACACCTCCCACTGCATCAGGCTGCCCACAGCCTCATCCAACCTGGCCTTGAACACCTCCAGGGATGGGGCAGCCACCACTGCTCTGGGCAGCCTGTGCCAGTGCCTCACAGTAAAGAATTTTTTCCTAAGATCTCATCTCTATCTCCCCTCTTTCAGATTAAAACCATTCCCCTTTGTCCTATCTCTGCACTCCCTGATGAAGATCCCCTTTCCAGCTTTCCTGTAGCCCTTTTCAGTACTGGAAGCTGCTTTAAGGTCTCTCCAGACCCTCCACTTCTCCAGGCTGAACAACCCTAACTCTCTCAGCCTGTCCTCATAGCAGAGGTGCTCCAGCCCTTGATCATCTCCATGGCCTCCTCTGGACTCATTCCAACAGATCCATCTCCTTCCTGGGCTGAGAGCTCCAGAACCAAAAACAGTGCTTCAGGTGAAGGTCTCATGACTCTGAATGAGTAGAAACACTCTGAAAATTGTCTTTTTCTATCCTGCAAAGACCTGTTGAGCAACTCAGGCAAGTTGGAAGGCTCAGGGCATGTGTGGCCACTGTTCAATATCTACACTCTTTGCTGATTTCTCTTGGTATTAATACAGGTGTAAATAAAGACAGGATTTGGCCGCGTGTTTGCTTACCCATACGAGCAGAAGCTTCAGGCCCATTTACTTAAGGAAGCATCTTAGTGCAAGCAGGGCTGAGATAACCTGTCCGAGGAGATCAAAAAAGGTAGCTTGCCTTTTAAGAGCTTCCTGCGCGCCTGGCACAGCCGAGTCTTCAATGTGAAGTGTGCCACTGAGATCCACCAAGACAGCTTTCAGCACACGCCGAGCTGCCATCCTTCCTTCCCTAGGGAGAAGGCAAATAAATGAAACAACAAAAAAATGGTTAGCAGACAATGGATAATAAAAATAAGGAACTCAGTTAAGCGCGCATTTGTGCCAAGCCCGGTATTACTCAGAACATTACTCGCAGTATTAAATGGGCCCCTTTAGACAGAGAAATAAAAGGCAGCATTTAAAAAAAATACATAATTGATGGAGTGGTATTTTCCAAAAGACTCTATATATGGAAATCAGGTGCTATTTGTTTTTTTAGTGCCTTCATTTGTGCGTGTCAAGAAATTCTCTAAACAACTAAGACTGTCAGGACAAAAATCGTGAGATCTGGTATTGCCGGTTCAAGGCCTCAGCGAGCACATCCCAGCAAGTCCACCGACACCAATGGCACCATTCCAGTAAAAATAGATACACCACCAATAAAAACCAGTATGTGCTCTGACTACAGGCGTGGCCAGCAGGGCAAAGGAGGGGATTCTGTCCCTCTACCTCCTTCTCGTGAGACACCATCTGGACTCCTGTGTCCAGTTCTGGAATTCTCAACATAAGAAGGGTGTGGAACTCCTGCAGTGGGGTCCAGAAGAGGCCACGATGATGATCCAAGGGCTGTAGCAACTCCAATATGAGGACAGGCTGAGAGAGCTGTGGTTGTTCAGCCTGGAGAAGAGAAGGCTCCAGGGTGATAGAACTGTGTTCAGTTCTGGGCCCCTCACCACAAGAAGGATGTTGAGGCTCTGGAGCGAGTCCAGAGAAGAGCAACGAAGCTGGTGAAGGGGCTGGAGAACAGGCCTTATGAGGAGCAGCTGAGAGAGCTGGGGGTGTTTAGCCTGGAGAAGAGGAGGCTGAGAGGAAACCTCATTGCTTTCTCCAAGTCCCTGAAACGAGGTTGTGGAGAGGAGGGAGCTGGGCTTTTCTCCCAAGGGACAGGGGACAGGACAAGGGGGAATGGCCTCAAGCTCCACCAGGGGAGGTTCAGGCTGGACATCAGAAAAATATTTTTCACAGAAGGGGTGATTGGGCACTGGAACAGGATCCCCAGGGAAGTGATTGAAGTCACTTTCCCTGGAGCTGTTTTCAAAGATGGGTGGATGATGTGCTGAGCGGCATGGTTTAGTGAT
This sequence comes from Clamator glandarius, assembly GCA_033459285.1. NCBI lineage: Eukaryota > Metazoa > Chordata > Aves > Cuculiformes > Cuculidae > Clamator > Clamator glandarius. The sequence continues at coordinate 56,181 of JAUNZM010002217.1, forward strand.
TGATAGGAATGGTTGGACTCGATGTTCCTGGAGGTCTTTTCCAACCTGGTCATTCTGTGATTCTGTGACCTTAAGAGCAGCTTCCAGTACCTGAAGGGCCTACACGAAAGCTGGGGGAAGGGGGAAGACTTAGATTGCACATTAGGAAGAAATTCTTCACAATGAGGGTGGGGAGGTCCTGGCCCAGGTTGCCCATGGAAGTGGTGGCTGCCCCATTCCTGGAGGGGCTCAAGGCCAAGTTGGATGGAGCTTGGAGACCCTGATCCAGTGGGAGGCGTCCCTGCCCATGGCAGTGGGGCTGGAACTGGATGGGCTTTAAGGTCCCTCTCATCTTATCACTCCAGGCCCTTGTAAAAATCCCCTCCCCAGCTTTCCTGCAGCCATTTCAGATGCTGGATGTTGTCCTAAGATCTTCCCACACCCTTTTCTTCTCCAGGCTGAACAACCCCAACTCAGCCTGTCCTCATAGCAGAGGTGCTCCAGCTCTCAGGTCATCTCCATGGCCTCCTCTGGACTCACTCTAACAGACCTATGTCCTTCCTGTGCTGAGGACACCAGAACTGGACACAGGACTTCAGATGGGGTCTCACAAGACAGGAGTAGAGGGGCAGAATCCCCTGCTTAGCTCTGCTGGACACGCTGCTTTGGATGGAGCCCAGGATATGATTTGGCTCTCTGGGCTGCAAGCACACTTTGCCAGTTCATACTGAGCTCATCCACCATCACTCCAAGTCCTTCTGTTCAGGGCTGCTCTGAATTCAGTCTCTCCTGAGCCTGTATTTTAGCTTGAGATGCTCCAATACAGGCGTAGGACCTTCCACTTGAACTTCCACAATCTGGAACAGATTGCCCAGAGGAGCTGTGGCTGCCCATCCCTGGAGGTGTTCAAGGCCAGGTTGATGAGGCTTTGAGCAAGCTGATCCAGTGGGAGGTGTCCCTGCCCATGGCAGGGGGTTGGAACTGGGTGATCTTTAAGGTCCCTTTCAACCCAAACTGTTCTATGGTTCTATGATTGAGTGTGACCTTGCGGCAAATTCCTTATCCATCGAGATCTTTTGACATACTAAGGAACCTACACGCTGTGTGAAGACACAACGAGTTGGAAGAGGCCTCCTCCCCTTACCTGCAATGGCGCCTACAGGATGGAATCACAGAATCACAGAATAACCAGGTTGGAAGAGACCCACTGGATCGTCGAGTCCAACCATTCCCACCAATCCCTAAATCATGCTCCTAAGTACCTCATCCACCCTCACCTTAAACACCTCCAGGGACGGTGACTCAACCACCTCCCTGGGCAGATTGTTCCAATGCCTAACCACCCTCTCCATGAAGAATTTTTTCCTTATCTCAAGATTTTTTTTATGGAGTTGCAAATGGTCTGCTCTCACGGCAGTGGAGCCTGCAGAGGGCTCGTTGTTCCTCCTCTTCCCATACTCCACATCTCACAGGGCCTCTGCCGTGCTGCTGCCGAAGGTCACGCCTTTCCCTGGGCACAAGCCGGGCAGCAAAACTAGAGGCCATGAAGCCACCAGCAATGCTCAGGCTAAGCTACATTCTTCTCTGCCACCACCCCTCAAGGAGCAGCGGCACTGAGTGTCACCCTGGGGCCAGCCTCCTAACCCACAAACCTTCAACAAATGCTCTCTCCTCACCATACTGGAAAGGGCTTGAGGAAATTACTGTCCTCCTCCCTCCCCACCAAGGAGACGGTAATGGTTCAACAAGGCTAAGTGCAAGGTCCTGCACCTGGGTCATGGCAACTGTCAGTATGGATACAGGCTGGGGGTGAAGAGATTGAGAGCAGCCCTGAGGAGAAGGATGGAGGTGCGGGTGGATGAGAAGCTGAACATGAGCCAGCAGCGTGCGCTCGCAGCCTAGAAGCCAAACGTGTCCTGGGCTGCATCCAAAGCAGCACGGCCAGCAGGGCGAGGGAGGGGATTCTGCCCCTCTGCAACACTCTTGTGAGACCTCATCTGGAATCCAGCTTCCAGTTCTGGACCTTTCAGTGCAGGAAGGACATAGATCTGCTAGAGCGGGTCCAGAGGAGGCCACAAAAATGATTGGAGGCCTGGAGCACCTCTCCTATGACGAGAGGCTGAGAGCCTGAAGAAGACTCCGAGAAGACCTTGTTGCAGCCTTTCAATAAATAAAGGATAAGGAAGATGGGGAAAAATTTTTTTAGAAAAGCCTGTAATGACAGGACAAGGGGTTGTGGTTTTAAGATGAAAGATGAGATGTTTAGACAAGATATTAGGAAGAATTGTTTTTGCTGAGGGTAGTGAAACACTGGCCCAGGTTGACCAGAGGGATAGTGGGTGTCCCATCCCTGAAAACATTCCAGGCCAGGTTGGATGGGGCTCTGAGCAACCTGATCCAGCTGAAGATGTCCCTGCTCCTGCAGGGAGGTTGGACCGAATGACCTTCATGGTCCCTTCTAACCCAAACCATTCTGTGATTCTATGATTCTAAGTATGAACTGGAAAAAGAGTGCCCTCATTATATATTGCTATCTTTATATTACATATGATAACATGATTTATATAGAATTTTATACATTATTTATTATATATTATCCTCATATTGCATGTTCTATATTAATCCATTAATATATCTGAATATATTAAAAATATTGTTTTAACAGATTATCTATACATATATATTATGTGTGTGTATATACATATATACACACACATACATATAATGTGTATATATCCCCACAAGGGCAGGTTCAGGTTAGACATCAGGAAAGATTTTGTCACCACAAGGGTTCTCAGGCCCTGGCAGAGGCTGCCCAGGGAGGTGGTGGAGTCCCTGACCCTGGAGGAATTTAAAATACAGGCAGATAAAGTGCTGAGGGATCCAGTTAAGCACTGGACAGATACGGTTGGACTCGATGGTCTCCAAGGTCTTTTCCAACCAAATGATTCTATGATTCTATTCAATACTGAGAGGTAACACTAAGAATTGAATCTTGAGTGATTCCATCCTGCTCTGTAAACAAGCCGCATAACAAGAAGTTCAGCGCCTATTTGGGAAGGACACCTCCCAGTGGACCAGGTTGCTCAAAGCTCCATCCAGCAGAGCCTTGAACGTCTCCTGGAATGGGGCAGCCAGAACTTCCCTGGGCAACCTGTGCCAAGGCCTCCCCATGCTCAGCGTGAAGAATTTCTTGCTAGTGTCTAATCTAAATCTCCTCCTTTCCAATTTAAAGCCATTCCACCTCGTCCCATCACTACATGTGCTTGCAAAAAGCCCCTCCCCAGCTTTCTCACAGCCCCTTCAGGTACTGGAAGCTGCTCTAAGGTCTCCCTGGAGCCTTCTCTTCTCCAGACTGAACAACCCCAACTCTCTCAGTCTGGCCTCATACGGAAGGTACTACAGCCCTCGGATCATCTTCTTTGGCTTCCTCTGGATGCATTTCAATAGCTTTATGTCGTTCTCACGTTGGGGATTCCAGAACTGGACACAAGACTCAAGGCGGGAGTGGTAACATTGGCCAGAAGCAGAGTGGGACCACAGAATCATAGAATAACCAGGTTGGAAAAGACCCATCAGATCACTGAGTCCAATCATTCCTACCAAACACTAAACCATGCCCCTCAGCACCTCGTCTACCCGTCCCTTAAACACCTCCAGGGAAGGTGAATCAACCCCCTCCCTGGGCAGCCTATTCCAGTGCCCAATGACCCTTTCCATAAAATCTTTTTTCCTAACGTTCAATCTAAACCTCCCCTTGCAGAACTTGAGGCCATTCCTTCTCGTCCTGTCCCCTGTGGTAAGCTTTAAATGCTAAAGTTCACAGAATCATACAATGGTCTGGGTTGGAAGAGACCTTAAAGCCCATCCACTTCCACCCCCTGCCATGGGCAGGGACACCTTCCACTGTATCAGGGGCTCCAAACCCCATGCAACTTGACCTTGTACACCCCCAGGGATGGGGCAGCCACCCCTGCTCTGGGCAGCCTGGGCCAGGGCCTCCCGTCCCTCACAGGAAAACATTTCAGCGGCTCTTTAGGGCGGACACTGACACGGACTGGCAGAGAAGAGCACTAGAAGCGAATTTTTTCAACCCCCTGGCTGCTTCTTGCAGTCAGCGCGCCTTTAACGTCTCTTCCAACCCAAAGCACTCAGTGATTCCGCGACCCCACGGTCTCACCCACCCCCGGGGCCCCGAGACCGCCTCGGCCGCACCGCCCCGGCCGCGGCACTGACCTGACTCCCACAGCCCCGCCGGGTCCTGCGCGCCCAGGGCTGCCAGGCGCCGCGCCTGTATGCCGCGCCGGCACCTCCCCGTGTACCTCTGCCCTCTGTCGAACAGGCAGCTCCTCCGGCATCCCGAGTCGGCGCGAGGACCCCCGCGCAGCAGAGCGCCAGTCGCGGGGGCTGTCGGGGCAGGCATAGCGAGGGGCAGCCCCGCGCCGAAGATCCCGGTACAGGCGTCGTGGAGGGTGCGGGGGCTGTCGGGACAGGCATCGCGACGGGCAGCCCCGCGGCGGCGCTAAGGACCCCGGGCGCGCGGCCTTCTCTGAGGGGACGGGGGAGAAAAGAGGGAGAAACAGAGGAAATGGGGGAAACAAAGGGCCACAGAGCGACCCTCACGGGGCCCTGCGGCGCCTGAGGGCGGCCTGCAGCCGCCCCAAGCTGTGCTCGTGGGGTCTGCGGGGATCAGCGCCCCGCTGGGCGCTGGTGGTGGCTGTGAACGGGGGACTTGGGCTGAGACAGCGGAGGGACCAGGCTGTGGCGACCGTTCTAGAGCTCCTTGCAGCTGTGGTGACTGATTTGGAGCAGTGGCAACTGCTCTAGAGCTCCTTGCAGCTCTGGTGACCACTCTGGAGCAGTGGCAACTGCTCTAGAGCTCCTTGCAGCTCTGGTGACCACTCTGGAGCAGTGGCAACCATTCTAGAGCTCCTTGCAGCTCTGGTGACCACTCTGGAGCAGTGGCAACTGCTCTAGAGCTCCTTGCAGCTCTGGTGACCACTCTGGAGCAGTGGCAACCATTCTAGAGCTCCCTTGCAGCTGTGGCGGCCACTCTGGAGCTGTGGTGACTGTTCTCCAGGTGTGGAGTTTTAGCGACCTCTCTAGAGCAGCAGCAGCCACCCTGGAGCTCTGCCAACCTCTCGAGAGTGGTGATGACTGCTCTGGAGCTCCTTGCAGCTGTAGTGACTGATCTGGAGCTCTGGCAAGAACTCTGGAGCTGTGGCAGCCACTCTGGCAACGGCTCTTAAGCTGTGGCCACTGCTCTTGACCTGTGGAACTTTAGTGACTCTACAGCAGTGGCAGCCACCCTGGAGCTTTGGTAACCACTCTAGAGCTGTGGTAACTGCTCTAAAGCTGTGGCAGCCACTCTTGAGCTGTGAAGGCTGCTCTGGCAACCGCTTTCGAGCTGTGGCCACTGCTCTTGATCTGTAGAGCTGTATTGACCTCTCTAGAGCAGTGGCGACCACTCTAGAACTTTGGTGACCGCTCTGGAACAGTGGTGACTGCAGTAAAGTTGTAGCAGCCGCTCTTGAGCTGTGGAGGCAACTCTGGAGCTCTGGCAACCTCTCTAGAGCAGTGGCGACTGCTCTGGAGCTCCTTGCAGCTGTGGAGGCCCCTCTAGCAGCGGTGACTTTGGAGCAGTGGTGACTTCTCTAAAGCAGTGGAGGCCACTCTGGAGCTTTGTCGATCTCTCTAGAACAGTGGCAACTGCTTCAGAGCTGTGGGGACCATGAGCTCACTCAAGCTTTGGTGACTGTTCCAGAGCAGTGCGTGCCCCACATGAAGCTGTAGTGACCACTCTCGAACTCTGGCAGCTGCTCTAGGACTATGGCAATGGCTCTGGAGTTGTGCCGAACACTCTAGAGCTCTAGAATAATCGTTTGAGGGAAAACACAGACATAAACTAGTAGAAAAGAAAGAAGTTTTTATAGAATACTTGACTGCAAAACCACTGGTTTCTGAATTTGGAGTGGATACACTGTGCTAGCAGAAAATTCAAGGCATTTCTCAATGGATTGGAGCAGGGCAGTCACATCACCTCAGCACAGCACCCAGATTTGTTCATTAGAAGTAATAGGTTCATGAATCAGGGTGGAGATACTTAAATTAGTAAGGCCACTCAAATTAAGTTTCAGACACGGATTATGTGGACTCAAGCCAGTAGAACATCATCATGGCTTTGCTGTCTTTAAATAGGATTTTCAAGCTGCAAACCATTATGACTTCGACTAAGAGAGACAGTATTGGAAATTCCCTAAAAATCCTGCTTGTAAGTTAGGGGTTTTTTTTTATTAGTATTATTATTATGACTATTCCCTGTGGCTTCACAGCAAACACATTTCTGGTAAAAGTTGAACATCAAGGGAATTGCTCACAAATGTCACCAAAACAGCATTTAAATAATTTCCTCCATATTTCCTTTCTCCTCAGCGCTCCCATCATGAACCTAGAACTCTTGAGGAAGGCACAGAATTTCAAGGTAAATACCCAAATACAGTATTAGAAGCCATGAATACTGATCCTAGTCCCTTCCATAGGAAAAACAGACAAAAATTTGTGATCAAAGAATATCAAGGAAGAAATATTTTAGATGAAACCATAAGCAGGAGTCATTAGCTGCTGGCAATCACTCTGGAGCTGTGGTGACCCATCTGGTACTGTGGCAGCAACTCTTGAGCTATGGTGGCCACCTTGGATGTGTGGTACCCACTGGGGCTGCAGTGACTGCTCTGGAGCTGTGGCAACCCCTCTGCAGCTGCGAATAAGTTCTCTTGTGAGGGTGAGGAGGCCCTGGCCCAGGTTTCCCAGAGAAGCTGTGGCTGCCTCGTACCTGGAGGTGTTCAAGGCCAGGTTGGATGAAGCTTTGAGGAACCTGATCCAGTGGGAGGTTCCTATGGCAGCGGGGGTTGGAACTGGATGGGTTTTAAGGTCCCTTCCAACTTCAACCATTCCATGATTCTATGATCTTCCTGCTTTAGTGTTTAAAGCCCAGCATGATGCCCCTCTACTTCTGGCCAGGGTTACCAGGGCCCACAAGGTTCACTACCTAAACCAAAATGCAGGATCACGGCAAAGAGATGATCCTTGGAAGCACCACAGGGATGAGAAAGCAGTATTTCATGTAAGAGTGTTATCTCTGGTATCTGGAGGAGGAGGAAGCTGAGTTTGAGCCATCCCACAGTAAGCAGATACAGAGCAAGCTACAAAAGAGTGCTTAACTTAGAAATTCAGAATTTATTTACAAGTTTTCACTAAAAAAGGGGAAACGACACAAAACCCTCCTCCTGGGAACACACTGCTCTGCAAAACACTGCAAGTAAAGGTCATGAAATTCATGTACACGTCTTGCAGTCTTCTCTGTATATACAACAGCGTGCGCTTTAGCCATCAAGATTCCCGGAGAATAAAAGATAAACAAACTGCTTTAAAATAACAGAACTGCCAGGTTTCCTTTGGCTTTCCTTCCTTAAAAAGAAGAAAACCTCTTAAGCAGAGGAAACAGACTTACGAGACATCCAGCTTTTCTAAAGAGGGACATTAGTCAGGCTCTTCCCATTCCGATGTGCTGTAAAATATCGCACCCAGCTCAGCCACCATGATCACAACAAGATGTCTATGAAAGCCATTAGCAATCATCTCTGCAAGATTCTACCCAAAGTTTAGATTTCAACAAGTTTTTAATTAAAGAAAGGGAGACGGATAGTAGGAGAGGAAGCAGCAGTAACAGAGGGGGCAGCAAATCCGCTGGTTTTAAAAAATGCATTTGGGAAGGGCAAAGCATTCCCTTCACAGATTTCCAAAGAAGCTCAGGATGCAAGTGGTTCCCCACTTCCAACCCCTTAATCACCACACAGAAGCTTAACAGGCATTTTAGAAAGCACAATAACCCTTGACAGAACAGTAATAAACGCTAATTACTACCATCACCTGCTACTCTAAATTAACGTGCAGTTGCCCAGCTTTAGCTACAGCTTTTTTAGACATTGTGTTCCAATCCTGCCTATTCCCAAACTACGCCTCTAGGGTGAAGCATTATTGATGTGAAAAAATTATCAAACTCTAAAAGAAAAGTCCTTTTCTTCATCAAACCGGGCAAATTCAACTTCCAGAGTGAACTGAGCTGGATCTTCACCCAGCCAGTTCTACAGCTGTACTTCCACAATTTGCAATGCAATTTCAGAGCCTAATTCATACTCTCTTAAGTAGTACTGGGGCAATAACTGAAATAAAAGCAATGTTATTTTTCTTGACTTAAATATAAATTGGGAAGTGTATTGAAGGAAATCCATCCCTGAGCAAGGAGACATTTACAAACTGCATCCCACTGACAATAATTGCAGTTATGTTGCGCACTCTAAAAGCGCTATTGACAGGCAGCAACAGAACTCACAGTCCAACATATTCGCGGCATTGTTGCGTTGATCCCCATATCTTGGTTAATGAACATTAGGAAATAGGATAAATAGAGTGTCTTTATTATTTTAAGTCGAATGTCAAATTGGCAGCTAAATGGTGCTGGATCCCCGAAAACTCAAGAGCAGACATGGTCATTGATTTGGTTCTTTGGGTGTCCGAGAGGTTTTCACCAGGTTTCTTCAGCCAAACAACAGAAGAAGAACGATTGTAAGGGAGTTCACTGCTATCAACGGCACTGCAGAGGAAGAAAAGGAGGAGGAATGTTGAAAATCCTTCTGCACATCACAAAGCCACAAAACCTCCCACTACTCCTCTACTCTGCTGTCATGAGACCCCAGCTGGAGTCCTGTATCCAGTTCTGAAATCCCCAGCATAAGAAGGATATGGAACTGTTGGAATGGGTCCAGAGGAGGCCAGAGAGATGATCCAAGGGCTGGAGCACCTCTGCTACGAGAACGGGCTGAGAGGGTTGGGGTTGTTCAGCCTGGAGAGGAGAAGGCTCCAGGGAGACCTTAGAGCAGCTTCCAGTACCTGACGGGGCTACAGGAAAGCTGGGGAGGAAGGGCCTGGAGTGATAGGATGAGGGGGAATGGCTTTTAATTGGAAAAGGGGAGATTTAGATTAGACAGTAATAAGAAATTACTCACAGTGAGGCTGGTGAGGCCCTGGCCCAGGTTGCCCAGGGAAGTCATGGATGCTCCATCCCTGGAGGTGTTCCAGGCCAACCTGGATGGAGCTTTGAGCAACGTGATCCAGTGGGAGGTGTCCCTGCCCATGGCAGAGGGGTGGAACTGGGTGGGCTTTGAGGCCCCTTCCAACCCAAACCATTCTGTTATTCTATGATTACCTTGGAAGACTGTCTCTTGAGGGGAAAATCACTCAGAACTTTAAAAATACACTTGATTTTCTTATTCCTTCCTAGAGGAAGGAGCCAGGATCAAAGCCAAGGATACTAAAAATGAGTAGGAAGCAGCAGCATAAGCATTTCCTTACACCCATTGTGTTTGAACTTTGACTCAAGCAACCCTTTTTCCAAATGAAACTAAGTCATCTCAAAGTCAGTTTCTACCCATGGCTTTAATGTCATTCAGAAAAAATGGTTCAATTTTAACTCTGTCATGAGCACGATTTGATAATTCCTGCTATCAGTAACTTCCAAATTAAAGTATTTTTTGTAGAATCACAGAATGGTTTGGGTTAGGAGGGACATTAAAGACCATCCAGTTCTACCCCCCTGCCATGGGCAGGGACACCTCCTGCTGGATCAGGCTGCTCCAAGTCCCATCCAACCTGGCCTTGAACACCTCCAGAGATGGAGCAGCCACAGCTTCCCTGGGCAACTTGGGCCAGGGCCGTCACATTTTGATAGTAAGAACTTCTAATCTCTAAACTAAACCTCTCCTCTTTGAGCTCAAACCCTTTCTCCCTCGTCCTATCCCTGCAGTCCCTGATAAAGAGCCTGTTCCCAGGCACATAAGCCTGGCTTACCCTTAAGAATCCCAAGAATTTAACTTCTCTCACCAGATACCTCAATGTAGCCAAGGCAAAGCAAATGAATGCTCTGCCTCATCACCACACTTCTCACAGTGCTGAGATTACTTCATTAAAGCAGGAAAGCCCAGCTTTGTTGACAACGTTGTTTAAATTAAAGATCATCCCCTTACCTCTCATAACCGTTCGTATGGATCGAATAAGGTTCATTAGCTGTGCTTTAATTCCTGGTTCCTCTCCGAATCCTCCAATCCCTTGATCAGTTCCCCAGCCAACTGTGTCACACAAACAGCCAGACACGTTAGGAAAAATCCCAACCCACCCAAAACCACTGTCAGCAATATCAATGTGTGATCCGTCTTGAAGATGGTCATCCCTAATGTTAGGGAAATGAACTACTAGCCAACTCAGTTTCCTTCAGGATCAGATTCAAAACAACTGAGAACTGTTAAACCTTTTAGTGAGTGTAGCGACAGCAACAAGGCAGCCTTCCTGTAAAGGAATTCCTACCTTTTCCATACACTACTGAAACAAATGAGTTTATTTGGGCTTCAAAACCCTTCCCACCATAATAGAACTGGACAAACCACAAGCATTCCTGGTCTTTCAGCAGCAGATAAAGTAGGAAGTAACTGCTGGCTATGACGTGATAGTTCATCATGGAGAAACAAGTTGCAGGACAATGGTCTGCACAGGTTCATTTGTATCTGCTATAAAAAGTAAGGACTTGGGAACTCTGTTCAGAGGGTAGCAGGAGAAGGGAATGTTTACAGATCCCTTCAGGGAGAAACCTTTGCCTCCCTCTGTGGGGACACAGAGTGTGTGGCCTCTTTCTCCCAGCAGGGACTGGAACAGGGATTTTCCAGTCCAGTTTCCTCGCCCCTTTGAGGATGAGTGGAGTGGAGTGGAGAAGGAAGCAGCTGTCAATACCAACAGTGACACTCTGCAGCCTGACAGCTTCTCTTCCAAAGACAAATTCTGAGGGATTTTCCCCTTTCAGGTCTCCCTGGTTCTGTTGGCAGCAAGTTGGGGGCAGTAGGTGAGTCCTCTCCCTTACAGCCTTTCCATTTGGATGATCTTGGGGCTATTCTCAAGTCTCCTGAGGTCAAAAAATGGTTTGACCCACTCTGTTAGTCCCCTCTCCCTTTTCCTTCAGCAGATGCCCAACAAGAAAGTAAAAGCCAGCAAATCCCTGGCAGTCTCCCACTGGAGACTGGCAGAAAGGGGTAATTATTTGCACTCCTGTGCCAAAAAACACCTTCCTGGCCTGACCTGGAGAAGCCAGGACTCTAGATCAGAAAACTGGGCACTGGGAGAAAGGGATAACTGTGAGCACTTCTGCCAACAATCCCAGCTTTGAGAAACCAGGACTCCCTGGATCAGGAAAAGGGACTGGGAGAAATGGATAACTGCACTCCTGCCAAAACTTCCAACTCAGCTTGACTTAAAGAAGACAGGACTCTCTGGATCCGGAAGGAGGGAATGAGGAAAAAGGGATAACTGCACTCCTGCTGACTATACGAGCCTGGAGAAGCCAGGATTCTCTGGATCAGGACCCCTGCCAACTGGCCCAGCTTCGAAAAACCAGGACATCATGAGTCAGGGAAAAGAGGTCTGAGAGAAATGGATAACTGCAATCCTGTCAAAAATCCCAGCTGGAAGAAGCCAGGGTGCTCAGAATCGGGAAACTGGGGAGCCCTGGATCACAGGTGAATTTCCTCGAAGGCTCTGCAGATCCTTGTGGATCCTCTCCCAGGCTTTGTCTTCCCTTACAGGACACGGACGCCTGGCCCTGTGGCGAGTGGCGACGTGGTGGAAACGCAGCGAGAAGAAAGGAAATGATGGAAAACCGCGGAGGAACGAAGCCAGGCCAAGAGCAACGTCACCGCCGCGGGAGGAAACCCAATCCCAGACCCGAACTCCCGGGCTCCCTCGCTCCCCAGCGCGGCCTCACCTTGGCGCAGGAAGCGCTCCTCGTGCAGGACGGCGATGGCGTTGACGACGAGGAGCGCGGCCTCCAGCAGCGAGTACAGCGTGAACGCCATGGCGGGCGGGCCCAGCGCCGCCAGGGCGGGACGTGGCGCCGCTTCCGGGGAGGGGCGGGCTCCGGGCGGGGCTTAGCGAACAGGGGCGCGGTTTGATTGCCTGGGGCGGGGCCTAAGGAGGAGGCGCAGCCTGACTGGCCGACTGTGCTGCTTCCGTAGCGGGCGTGGCTTTGAGGGACGCGGTTTGGTTGACGGGGCAAGCTGCGAGGGGGCGTGGTTACCGCAGGGGGCGCGGTTTGATTGGCTGAGGGCTCGGGCCGCTGAGGTGCCGTGTTTAACGGAGGGGGCGTGGCTTCGCGTGACGTTTGCCGCGTGGCTTGTGGAGTCGGAGCCTTGGACCCAAGAGAGCGAGGGGCGTGGTTTGAAGGGGGCGTGGTTCGGACACAGGCCGAGTTGGCGTGGTTTCCGGTGGGCGTGGCTTCGGCGTGGGGGCGTGACTTGTGCGTGAGGATGGGGGCGTAGGTTGGGCGTGAGGAATGCTGAGGGGGCGTGGCTTTTGAGGGTTAATCAGGGGGCGTGGTTAAGTGAGGGACAGAGGCGTGGCCTGCAACGAGGCAGCCAAAGGGGCGTGGCTTTTGTGCGGAGTGGGCGTGGTTACTAAGGGATTGTCTGGGCATGCCTGTGCTGGGGCGTGGTTATAATGTGTCACGTGGTCTAGGTGGGTCAGGGCCTACGAGGCAAGGGCTGAGGGGAGGGGGCGTGGCTTGTGCCTTTGAGGTAGTTGTAGAGCGCGATAAGGTCTCCCCTCAGCCTCCTCTTCTCCAGGCTAAACAACCTGTTATAAACAAGAACCTATTGTCCAGCCCCTTCACCAGCTTCGTTGCTCTTCTCTGGACTCGCTCCAGAGCCTCAACATCCTTCTTGTGGTGAGGGGCCCAGAACTGAACACAGGATTCGAGGAGCGGTCTCACCAGTGCCGAGTCCAGAGGGAGAATAACCTCCCTGGACCTGCTGGTAACGCCATTTCTGACCCAAGCCAAGATGCCATTGGCCTTCTTTCTGGCTGGAAACTGCCTGGAGGAGAAGGACCTGGGGATGTTGGCTGACAGTGACTGAACATGAGCCAGCAGGGGCCCAGGTGGCCAAGAAGGCCAGTATCATCCCGGCCTTTTCATCAGAAAATGTGGCCAGTAGGAGAGGAGAGGTGATTGTGCCCCTGGACTCAGGACTACGGAGGTCACACCTCAAATCCTGGGTTCAGTTTTGGGGCCCTCATTCCATGAAAGACATTGAGGCTCTGGAGCGAGTCCAGAGGAATAAAGCTGGTGAAGGGGTTGGAGAACAAGTCTTTCAAGGAGTGGCACAGGGATTTGGGGTCGGTTAGCCTGGAGAAAAGGAGGCCAAGGAGAGACATCATCTTTGTCTACAACTGCCTGAAAGGTACTGGTACTGGTCTCTTCTCCCAAGGGGAAATGGAGCTGTTGGAACAGATCCAGATGAGGCTATGAGGATGATCCAAGGGCTGTAACACTTCTGCTATGAGGGCAGGCGTAGAGAGTTGGGGTTGTTCAGCCTGGAGAAGACTCTAGGGGGACCTTAAAGCATCTTCCAGTACTGAAAGGGCTACAGCAAAGCTGGGGTGGGACTTTTTACAAAGGCTTAGAGTGATGGGTTGAGGGGCAATGAGTGTAAACTGGAGAAGGGCAGGCTTAGTCTGGACATAAGGAGGAATTTCTTCACTCTCAGAGTGGTGATGGACTGACCCTGGTTGCTCAGGGAAGTTGTGGCTGCTCCATCTCTGGAGGGGTTCAAGGCCAGGTTGGATGGAGCAACCTGATCCAGTGGGAGGTGTCCCTGCCCTTCGCAGGGGGGTTTGAATGAGGTCTTGTCCAACCCAAACTATTCTATGATTCTAAGTGATCTCGGGCCCTGGCACAGGCTGCCCAGGGAGGTGGTGGAGTCACCATCCCTGGAGGAGTTTAAAAGATGGGCAGACAAGGTGCTCAGGGATCTGGTTTAGTGATGGGCAGGTACAGTTGGACTCGATGATCTCAAAGGTCTTTCACAACCAAACGATTCTTTGATTCTATGATCTAACACTGGCAGGATCAGCCAGGAACATAAACCACTCTCTGTGCAAAAAAGCAGACATTTATATTTAATTTTATGGACAATACTTGTTTTTTCCTCAGTGTTTTTCCAACATTTACATTTTTCTACTAGCAGGAAATCCTCTCAGATCCTGGTTGTTGTTTATCCAAAACGTAATGACTGTGGAAGTCAAAATTTGTAGCAGAACCCAAACGAAAACAATTACATTTTGTATGGGATTGATCAGGGGCCCCGGGTGCTTTGGCAGTCAAATAACAAAAATAATAACAACTGGAGCTCAGGGATACTGTATTGTCATCGGTGCATAAATGTATTTTTTTTCTCCCTTGCATTTCTCAGTCTGATTGGCTGAAGGGGGTGATTTGCATAATCTCTCTGGTTTTATTTCTCAGTAATCATACAATATGCAAGCCCTTCGACTCCGGATGGTTGATAGCTTTTATTACTCAGTCAGGGTACAACAACTTGCATTATCACTGCGGTTTGATGGCTATTTGACATTCGCCGTGATAGAAATGGTAACTTCGTGCTTGACCTGGTGGCCTGGTGAGACCCGATCCCAGCTCCCTGCCCTGCTGTGCACTGGGAGAATCATATGCGCTTCATCAATGTTGTGTCCACTAAAACTGTGTTCATCAATGTCGAGCTTCAGCTCTGGGTGAGGATCCAGTCACCAGCAAGCGTGAGAGGATCTGATACCTCAGTAATTAATTAAGAGTCAGGACTGTATGGTCAATAGACACCACGTGAATTAGTGTTGTAGAATTCCAACTTTAACAAAAGACCTCTGAGCTCATCCACTCAGCCCAACCTCACTGTGCCTTCTGAACCATGTCCCAAAGTGCCATGTCCACATGTTTTTGGAACATCTCCAGGGATGGAGACTCCACCACTGCCCTGGGCAGCCTCTTCCAATGGTTATCCACTCATTCAATAAAGACATTTTTCCTAATATCTAATCCAAACCTCCGCTGGTGCAAGTTGGGGTTATTTCTCGCATCCTATCACTTGTTACTTGGGAGAATTACCCACTAACAAATCCACATCTCAGGGTCCTCTTGTCTTCACCTTCCCTTTCCAAAATTCATGCTTCAATGTACTTAGTGATGTAGTATTCTGCATGTAAATAAATACTACTATTAAATTACATTCTGTTTTAAAAGCTGCAACTGGAATCAAGAGAAAGGACTCCATCATCAGAACCTTGGTGTGCTTTGGTGTTATTACCCCCAAAATGATGAATATTTAATAAGAGAGATAGAATAGAGACAAAAATCAAACACATATATCAGAGGTTTGTCACCTTTTTCTAATGTGCTTACTCCACCCCAGGGATTTTTTCACTGAACTGAAAAACCAGATTTTGTGGCATAACACAGTAGCAGGGCTACTGGCCTTTTGCCTCTGTCTCCAAGCCTTAATCTTCTTGTTTTACTAGGAAAAAAAGAAAGTCCTTCAAATGCCTTGATGGCTGAGAGAGCTGGGGTTGTTCAGCCTGGAGAAGAGAAGGCTCCAGGGAGACCCCAAAGCAGCTTCCAGTGCTGAAAGGGGCTCCAAGAAAGCTGAGGGGCTGTTGATCAGGGAGCGCAGGGACAGGATGAGGGGGGGTGGTTTTAAGCTGAAAGAGGAGAGATTGACATGAAATGTTAAGAAGAAATCTTTCCCTGGTGGGGGTGGGGAGCCCCTGGCCCAGCTTGCCCAGAGCAGTGGTGGCTGCCCCATCCCTGGAGGGGTTCAAGGCCAGGTTGGATGGGGCTTGGAGCCCCTGATCCAGTGGGAGGGGTCCCTGCCCATGGCAGGGGGTGGGACTGGATGGGCTTAGAGGTCACTTCCAATTCAAACTATTCTTTGATTCTATAAAGGTAAGAATGTGCAGGGAAAAAGTCAGGAGGGCTAAGGCCCAACTAGAAATGCGATTGGCCAAGACTGTGAAAGACAACAAAAAGTCTTTCTACAAATACATCAACAGCAAAAGGAGGGCTAGGGAGAATCTCCAGTCCCCTATAGATGCAGAGGGAACAAGAGTAACAGGGGACGAAGACAAGGCTGAAGTGCTTAATGACTTCTTTGCCTCAGTCTTTAACAGTAAGGATAATTGTTCCCTCTGTGCACAACCCCAAGGGTTGGAAGAGAAGTATGAGATTCCCAAGGTCCAAGAGGAGGTGGTGAGAGACTTGCTTGCCCGGCTAGATGCCCACAAGTCTATGGGGCCGGATGGAGTCCACCCAAGAGTTTTGAGGGAACTGGCGGATGTGCTGGCCAAACCCCTTTCCATCATCTTCCAGCAGCCCTGGATGACTGGGGAGGTTCCGCTGGACTGGAGGCTGATGTTGTGCCCATCTATAAGAAGGGGCGCAGGGAGGATCCGGGGAACTACAGGCCTGTCAGCCTGACCTCGGTACCGGGGAAAGTCATGGAGCGGGTCATCTTGAGTGCGATCATGAAGCACTTGTAAGAGAACTGGGTGATCAGGCCCAGTCAACACGGGTTCATGAAAGGCAGGTCTTGTCAGAGTAACCTGATCACCTTCTATGACAGAGTGGCCAGACTCTTGGACGAGGGAAAGGCTGTGGATGTGGTTTTCCTGGACTTCAGTAAAGCCTTTGATACAGTTTCTCACAGCATTCTGCTTCGGAAACTGTCGGCCTCTGGCCTGGACGGGCGCACAATCTCCTGGGTGGAAAACTGGTTGAATGACCGGGCCCAGAGAGTGGTGGGAAATGGAGTTAAACCCAGCTGGAGGTCAGTGACAAGTGGTGTTCCCCAGGGCTCAGTGCTGGGTCCAGTCCTGTTCAATGTCTTTATCAATGACCTGGACGAAGGCATCGAGTGCACCCTTAGCAAGTTTGCAGATGACACCAAGCTGGGTGGAAGTGTGGATCTGCTGGAGGGTCGGGAGGCTCCAAAGGGATCGGAACAGGCTGGACTGCTGGGCAGAGACCAACGGCAGGAGGTTTAACAAGGCCAAATGCCGGGTCCTGCACTTGGGGCACAACAACCCTAAGCAGAGGTACAAACTAGGAGAAACCTGGCTGGAAAGCTGCCAGGAGGAGAAGGACCTGGGGGTGTTGGTTGACAGTGACTGAACATGAGCCAGCAGGGGCCCAGGTGGCCAAGAAGGCCAATGGCATCTTGGCTTGTATCAGAAACGGCGTGGCCAGCAGGTCCAGGGAGGTTATTCTCCCCCTGTACTCGGCATTGGTGAGACTGCACCTCAAGTACTGTGTTCAGTTCTGGGCCCCTCACCACAAGAAGGATGTTGAGGCTCTGGAGCGAGTCCAGAGAAGAGCAACAAAGCTGGTGAAGGGGCTGGAGAACAGGCCTGATGAGGAGCGGCTGAGAGAGCTGGGGGTGTTTAGCCTGGAGAAGAGGAGGCTGAGGGGAGACCTCATTGCTCTCTATAACCACCTGAAAGGAGGTTGTGGAGAGGAGGGAGCTGGGCTCTTCTCCCAAGTGACAGGGGACAGGACGAGAGGGAATGGCCTCAAGCTCCGCCAGGGGAGATTTAGGCTTGAGATGAGGAAAAAGTTCTTCACAGAGAGGGTGGTTAGGCATTGGAACGGTCTGCCCAGGGAGGTGGTTGAGTCACCGTCCCCGGAGGTGTTTAAGGTTAGGGTGGATGAGGTACTTAGGAGCATGATTTAGGGATTGGTGGGAATGGTTGGACTTGACGATCCAGTGGGTCTCTTCCAACCTGGTTATTCTGTGTGATTCTGTGTGTGAAATATTTATCATTTCAGTCTCAAAAAGGAATACAGGCTCATTTAGGGGTAGCAAGTAAAGCAGACATTGCACTTCAGTGAAACTGGTGCTACTTAAGCACAAGCTGAAGTGTTTTGTTGTGTGAAAGCTCAAAATGTTTCCAAACCTGGGTTCTGATTCCACAAAGACGTGTGTGCTTGCTTTAGTGTCTGTCACCAGCTACTCGAATCTGCTGACATGTGAACACACGCTTGTGAGCTCAGGAACTCCAACACTTCGTTATTTCTCATGTCAGACTTTAAATCAAGGATAACTACCAGCCTTCTAAAATGGAGCATCTTAACATTTTAAAACCAAACCATTTCTGGTTGCCCAGGGCCTCCCTAAATTTTGCAAAAAGCCTTTTTTTTTTAATCATTCAAACCATCTTTTCTCATGTGTTTATGAATAATAAAAATGCCCGATCTTGATTTTTACTCCAAAGCCCCTCACCTGCAGAGAAAGTCAATACTGGGCTTAGAAGATTTCATCCCAAAGGTCATTACTATTTTTGACAGAGTTGTGAGTGCTGATGGATAATGGTCTCACAAATGGAGCTGCCTTTTGTTCTCAGACATAACTTAGGGCATTTTGGCAGTAATTCTATAATTACATACAGATAGGGGTCACTAACGGGCTTATCTCATAACCACCATCCTCAAGTAGCATTTCCTGGGCTACCTCCTTACGGTATCCAACCTATAAATAAATACTAACCTCAGAGAAGAGCTAATGTTCAGAATTATGGCACTGAGATAAAAATGAGGTTTTTAAAATAAGTATACAAGTTATGGCTTAGTATTTTTACCCATAATTAAGATGTATTTCCAAGGAGCAGCTGCTATTGAGCTTACATAAACTTGATGAGATTTTCCCCTTTGTCAAATCCATCATGGCAGCTTAGGAACCACATGAGTCTCAGCGCTGAATCATTGTGTTGCATGATTGGAGGGAAAACCAGACACAGTTGCCTGCATTAGGAGAAAGGTATTTTGTTCCTTCATTAAGGTGTTACATTTCAGGGCAGTAAATTCCCATGGCTACACCTACAGAGTGCAGTCCATCACCATAAGGGAGAGTTTTAAACCACCTTACGGATGTCAAAGGATTAAACTTCAGGCTGGTGAAGTATTGTGAGGATCTGGGTATTTTTTATTCTCCATTTATTGTTCAATATCATAAGACAGAGCATAGCTTCTTGCATCTGACCATCCCTTAGAGTTAACAAGGCTCAAGTTTGCTGTCTGCGAGTTTTTGGATTATGTTAGTTTATTCCTGGAGGGCAAATACCAGGTGATAGAAACACAGAATGGTTTGGGTTGGAAGGGACCTTAAAGCCCATCCAGTCCCAGCCCTGCTATGGGCAGGGACACCTCCCACTGGATCAGGGGCTCCAAGCCCCATCCAACCTGGCCTTGAACCCCTCCAGGGATGGGGCAGCCACCCCTGCTCTGGGCAACCTGGGCCAGGGCCTCCCCACCCTCACAGGAAAATATTTCTTCCTAAAAACTCCTCTAAATCTCCCTTCTTTCAGCTTAGAATTGTTCCCCCTCATCTTATCCCTGCGCTCCCTGATAAAGGCTCCCTCCTTAGCTTTCTAGTACACCCCATTTAAGTACTGGAAGACTGCTGTGAGGTCCCCCTGGAGTTTTCTTTTCTCCAGGCTGAACCACCCCAACTCCCTCAGCCTGTCCTATATAGAAGGTGCTCCAGCCCTCAGATCATCTCTCCTGCCTCCTCTGGACTCACTCTAACAGCTCCATGTCCTTCCTGTGCCGAGAACTGCAGAACTGGACGCAGAACTGCAGGTGACATCTCACAAGACTGGAATAGAGGGGTTCAAAGGAAGCCTTCTCATGGCTTCAGTCCCAGCTCCCTTTGCCTCACCTGCCACTGTCTTCTGAGTTTATTTTCTGACCTAGCTTTGAGAATTCCCTCCTTTAGGCATTTCACCTACCTAGGCACACCCTTAGCAGTAGAAATATCTTTGAGACACAGGAAGGGCTGGAAACTCACCCATAGAATCCCAAGTTGAAAGTGAAGAAATGTATTTTGGTGGTGGCAACCCTTTTATGCTAATTCAAGTTCCATAATTGCCAGCAGAAGACCCTTAGCAGGAAAATGGCATCATCTTCTCTGGTTTTGGTGCTGAATGTGTGTATCCAGATGAGCTTTGCCAGCTGCCCAGCCACATCTCATGAGTTGAAGGTGAGCAAACGTTAAATATTTACCCTCAGTGCACAGAACAAAGCTTGTCACATTGTGGTTTTACCCTAATTGGGCTCGGAACAGACACAAACCATTGTGCCAAGTGGACATTTTTGTATGCCTCTACATACCTAATATGCAAAATCAAGTATGACTAATTTGTTTAGTTTTTATATAGACTGATAGAGTTGACAGGGATATGAGTCGGACAGAGTAGAGTCAAGACCCTAAAATTCAGGAAAGCAAACTTCCAGCTCTTCAAGGAGTGAGTCAACAAGACCCCTAGGAAACTGCCCTTGGAGACAAATTAGCAGAACAGAGCTGGCAGCACCTTAAGGATGGTTTCTACAGAGCGCAAGTGATGTTGATCCCCAAGTGCGAGAAATCAGATAAGGGAGGCAAGAGGCTGCCATGGCCAAGTCAGGACCTGCTGGACAAACTAAAGGGTGAGAAGGAAACACACAAGCAGTTGAAGCAGGACAATGTTGGATTTACTGTTGAATTCAATGACCTTCCAGGTCTTTTCCAACCTTAATTATTCTGTGAATGGGGTACTGAGTCAAGGAATCCTCCCGTGTTCCAGCCTCCACCATGAGTAACTCCTCAACTGAAAAATTATGTGTTTGTGAAAAACGTGGGTTCTGTGGCTCAGCGAGGTGCTAGGAGTAAATCTCCTAGCTACAACTCACAGTTAAACTAAAGCCTTTGTCGTCCTTAACTCATCACACCTATGGCACTGTCAAATTGCTGCAGTCAGTGGTGCATCCTACAGAATGTAACGCTTCTCTTGTAAGCAAAAATTCAGTATTTAATTGATTTTATGTCCAGTTGTTTGTTTTAATTGCCAAATCTGGATGTACAATAACTTTTTGTAATTTGAGAGAATATGTATCTGGTTCTTACCCTTCAGCATGATCGTTGCCTTATCCATGACTCATCCTTCCAGTACTTAAAGGGGGCCTGTGGGAAAGCTGTGGAGAGGCTATTGATCAAGCAGTGCTGGGGTAGGATAATGGGAAGCAATTTTAAGCTGAAAGAGGGAGATTGAGATGAGATCTTAGTAAGAAATGTTTCCCTGTGAGGGCGGGGAGGCCCTGGCCCAGGTTACCCAGAGAAGTCACGGATGCTCCATCTCTGGAGGTGCTTAAGGTCAGGTTGGATGGGGCTTGGAGCAACCTGATCCAGTGGGAGGCGTCCCTGCCTATGACAGAGGTGGAACCGAATGATCTTTGAGGTCTGTTCCAACTGAAACTATTCCATGATTCTGTGATTCTATGACTCTGACCGTGCCACGTGGTATTGACTCTGCCCACGCCCATTTGCAAAGTGAACAGACGTCCTCTTCAAAAACAGCCTGCCAGCTTTCCTAATATTTTTCTGTTAAGAGGTCATTAATATGGGTTCTTACACAAAAAGACTGCCTGGGTATCGAAGAACAAAAGAAGAACAAATGCAGAACTCTGAAATTATACCTAAACATATCGATGGCATTTCCTAAGTTTACTGTACTTGCCTCCATAACAGCCTTGAAACATCATTTGTTGCCTCGTGCACGCATGCTCGCACATGCTTCTGTTAATCTTGATATGATCCATCATACAGTATCACATCACATCCCATTATATCACATTATATTGTACTGGGATCACTGGCATCCTCACCCCGGCTACTGTTTGCATTGTGTTCCTGCTGGATTGCACCATTCAGAACCACAGCCCATTCTGCTCGGGGCCATATAAATATTTTTCAGAGATGACAGGCGCAGGGATTTTCCATCCCGTATCTCAGCTGGAAGACAGCAGGTATCAAAAGCAGGCAAGCACGGAGGAATGGGGCAGCAAGAAGACAAAGAGACTTAGTCAGAGAATGGGAAGTCTCTGCTTAGCCCTGCCTGGCTGCTGACAGACGGCCAGGACTTGCTGGCATTGAGGCAGCAGCGGGTCTTAAGGAGGGATTTAGAGGAGGATGAGGAAACGGCTCCATGAATTTTGACAAGGCAGGGATTTTGTCTCTGTGTGGTGAGCAGCATGAAGGAAGAGCAGAGGTATTAAGGACAGTGAAGGGAAAGGTTGGCTGAGGCTGGTGTTACCAGCAGTGGACAACTAGGAGCGTCTCACTGAACATGAGCCAGCAGGGGCCCAGGTGGCCAAGAAGGCCAATGGCATCTTGGCTTGTATCAGGAACGGCGTGGCCAGCAGGTCCAGGGAGATTATTCTCCCTCTGGACTCGGCACTGGTGAGACCGCTCCTCAAATCCTGTGTTCAGTTCTGGGCCCCTCACCACAAGAAGGATGTTGAGGCTCTGGAGCGAGTCCAGAGAAGAGCAACGAAGCTGGTGAAGGGGCTGGAGAACAGGCCTGATGAGGAGCGGCTGAGAGAGCTGGGGGTGTTTAGCCTGGAGAAGAGGAGGCTGAGGGGAGACCTCATTGCTCTCTACAACTACCTGAAGGGAGGTTGTGGAGAGGAGGGAGCTGGGCTCTTCTCCCAAGGGACAGGGGACAGGACAAGGGGAATGGCCTCAAGCTCCATCAGGGGAGGTTTAGGCTGGACATTAGGAAAAAAATTTCACAGAAAGGGTCATTAGGCACTGGCAGAGGCTGCCCAGGGAGGTGGTTGAGTCACCTTCCTTGGAGGTGTTCAAGGGATGGGTGGACGAGGCACTGAGGGGCATGGTTTAGTGTTTGATAGGAATGGTTGGACTCGATGATCCAGTGGGTCTCTTCCAACCTGGTGATTCTATGATTCTATGATTCACTAAGTATGGGCATGGAAAGAGGGAGACAACTTGGTATAGACTCTTACAGGCAAGGAGTTGGTGTTTGCCACTGTGGACATGCAAGCATGTGTTTCCATGGGGCCATGGAAAATAGTGCCAGTAGCAATATTTTGCATGGGAATAAGGCTGACGTCAGAGGATCCCACTATGGCTGAGCCTCTCCCGTAGATGGCTGATGTCCCCTCAGCTTCAGAATCAGGTCTGGTTTCTATCTCTGCTAATAGAAAAGTTACTCACCCTGCCTTTTTGGGACAAAAGCGGAGGTGTTGTAATGGTGATAGAAGTCTGACTGCCTTTGCAGCACAGCCTGTGGATTTTCACTCAGGTCTATGAAATGCCTAATCCTTGCATGGATTTGTGCAGGACAGCCTCATCTTTCTGTGCCTGCCCCAAGTCTCTGTTTTGATCAGTGTCACATACAGGAGCTTACAGGAGCGTGCTGGTGTCACAACACAAACTGTTGAGGCCAGACGTTCATCCAACAGCTTCCTCAGTGAACAAGTGGCACCATCCAAGCCTGGAAGATGGGAGAATTCTAAAGCTATAGCATTCCTGTTCATGCACTCTGTGGAGCTTAGGTCTCTGGTTTGAAAACAAGTCCCAAGGGCATGAATCACACCAAGGTTAGGCACAGCCGCTAGCTAAGGCACAATTACTGACACCAACACCCCTTCCAGCCTTTTGGGAATGTTCAGTGCCTTGATGATCCCGCAGATATTTGGGGTCACAAAGATGATGTAAGGGCTGGAATTCTGCCGTATGAGGAGAGGCTGAGAGACGGGGTTGTTCAGTCTGGAGAAAAGAAGGCTCCAGGGAGACTTTGGAACAGCCTTCCAGTATGGAAAGGGGCTCCAGAAAATCTGGGGAGGGGCTCTTGATCATGGATTGCAGGGATAGGATGAGGTTTTAAGCTGAAAGAGGAAAGACTGAGATGAGCTCTTAGGAAGAAATTCTTTCCTGTGAGGGTGGCGAGGCTCTGGCCCAGGTTGCCCAGAGAAGTCATGGCTACCCCATCCCTGGATGTGTTGAAGGCCAGGTTAGATGGGGCTTTGAGTAACTATGATTCTATGAACTGCTGCTAGGAACCCTGCTGGAGTATATAAAATTTTACATTTATCTTACGAACTTCCTTGGTTTACCTCCTGCATGTTTTCCATACAACTAAATGGAAAGTAGAAGGAAGCAGGAGAAAAGTCTGTTGACCAATGGGTATTCCTTCAAAAAGGCGTCTGGCATGGCCTGTTTCTCCTTTGTGCTTACATGTTGCAGACAACTAAAAGTTATCATAGAATTATGGAATGGTTTTGGTTGGAAGGGACCTTAAAGCCCATCCAGTCCCACCCCCTGCCATGGGCAGGGACACCTCCCACTGGATCAGGGGCTCCAAGCCCCATCCAGCCCGGCCTTGAACCCCTCCAGGGATGGGGCAGCCACCCCTGCTCTGGGCAACCTGGGCCAGGGCCTCCCCACCCTCACAGGAAAACATTTCTCCCTAAAATCTCATCTACACCTCCCCTCTTTCAGCTTCAAACCGTTCCCCCTCCTCCTGTCCCTGCACTCCCTGATCAAGAGCCCCTCTCCAGCTTTCCTGCAGCCCCTTTCAGCACTGGAAGCTGCTCTAAGGTCTCCCTGGAGCCTTCTCTTCTCCAGGCTGAACACCATGAACTCTCTCAGCCAGTCCTCGTACAGGAGGAGTTCCAGCCCTCAGATCATCTCTGTGGCCTCCTCTGGACTCGCTGTAGCAGGTCCACATCCTCCCTGTGCTGAGGAATCCAGAACCGAACGCAAAGGGCAAGGAATTGAACCTGGATGGGGAGAACAGCCATGCTTCTTCCTCAGCCAGCTGGTGTCCTGCCAGCAGCAGAGGTCAGCAGTGCTGGGAAAGCTGCAGTGCTGTTCAAAGATTAATAGATGCTATCATCCTTTGGGCTGTAAAAGCCGGCAGATAACAAAACATCACAGACCTGGCGACTTAAGAAACTGCAACCTGTCCAAGAACGTTAGCACAGCCACAGAGTCACACAGCCACTAGGAATCCGTGTCCAAAAGGTTAGGTCTCAGCCTAATGCGTGGGATTCTCATGTGAGTCAGAGGCATTGGGAAATCTTTGGAACAACTACCAGAAATCCCAGCACCCCTTATTTTCTTCCCATGACTCATCCCCCCAGAACGAGATAACATGGAAAGATATCTCTACAGTAAAAATTTAACACAACACGTCACAGAGATAAGGTACATTTATCCCCACTTTAGCTCCACTTCCATAAAAAAATAAATCCGTTTTCCTGCATTTTCTAATACTGGTGCGGTACGAGTTCACCGTACAAAGCCACAGTGGAGAAAACGATGCGGGGCAAGTCAATCCCTCAGCTGGCCAGTATACACCTCCAGTCCTATATACACCTCAAGTCCTCCATCCACTTGTCTTTCCTGAAGAAAGCCGTCACTGCTCGGGTGCTGAAGCTGGGGTTGTTATTAAGGCAGCAAAGGAGAATGATGATTTAGAAATGGAAATTGTCTCTTTGGAGATGGTAGACTCTGGGGAAAAAATCTGCTTGTCAGAAATGTAGCTTAGACACACCGGGCCGGTCAAATGGACCGTGGAAATCTTATCAGAGCAGTTGTTTGTCACTGGAATATTTTCCACCACCACGGGTGTACTGACACCTCTGGAGAAATAATTTGATGTGCAGTGCCTGGGAGAACAGAAATTGAGCAAAACAAACTGTTAGGTGATGGATAAGCACAAAGAGCTGTTCATATTTTGAACCCGATAAAATTAGTAACAGGATATATAACTAATGGCAGTACAGAATGGCAAGGTGGGATTGGATGAGGGGGAATGGCTGTGAATCAAAGAAGGGAATATTTAGATTAGACATTAGGAAGAGATTCTTCACGATGAGTGTGGTGAGACCCTGGCCCAGGTTGCCCAGAGCAAGGGTGGCTGCCCCATCCCTGGAGGGGTTCAAGGCCAGATTGATGAGGCTTTGAGCCCCTGATCCAGTGGGAGGTGTCCCTGGCCATGGCTGGGAGGGTTGGAACTGGATGAGCTTTAAGGTCCCTTCCAACCCAAATCCTTCTATGATTCTATGATAGAGTTGATTTAATTAATTATGGGGGTGACCTTTTCCTCTCTTCTGCCTTTTTAGTGTAAAACACATCTTATAGCTCCTCCATTTGGCTTCGTGCACTCACATGAGATGCTAGATGTGTTTGTTTCAAGGGATTTCTCAAAACTTGTTGTTTACTTCCTATTTAAAGAAATAAAGAGCTCAAGGAACATCCCCATCTCTCTTCTTGTGACTTCAGGTTATTCTTGAAAAAAATGAAAATGCTGACAGCAATAAGAAATAAGGGGCTTGGGTCTCTTTAATCTTTCTCAATACATGTTCAATATGTGTAAGTATATATAAATAAACTGATAAAATCTGGGGAGTGGGGCAAGAATTTGGTGCAGTTAAAAAAAAAACAAACAAACAAACCAAAACCAAATGCCATTGCCCTAAAGAGAAATGGAGCTGGGGAAGAGTCTGGAGCACAGGGGTTATGAGGGGCAGTTGAGGGACCTAGGATTGTTTCACCTGGAGAAGAGGAGGCTCAAGGGAGACCTCATCACGGTCTACAGCTCTCTAAAAGGTGGTTGCAGCAAGGTGGGTGTTGGTTTCTTCTCTCGAGTGACAGGTGATAGAACAAGAGGGAATGTCCTCATGTTGCACCAGGAAGGTTTGGATTGAATATTAGGAAAAATTTCTGCACCTACAAGGTGTTCGGGCACTGGCAGAGGCTGCCCAGGGAGGTGGTGGAGTCCCCATCCCTGGAAGTGTTTAAAAGATATCTAAGTGCAGTGCTCTGGGAGATGGTTTAGTGGTGGATTTAGCAGTGTTGGGTTTATGGTTGGACTTGATGATCTTAAAGGTCTTTTCCAACTTAAATGATACTGTGAGTTCAAATTGGAATTGCACTCTAGCAATTTTCCTACCACCGTGAATGAACCCTGCTGTGAGCTGATGGAGAAAGAGCCTGCAGAAAGGACTCCAGGAAGCATGAGGGTTTGGCAGGCTCTTCCCATGGGCTACCTGGGATAATTTATTGCTCACACATTTCCTTGGCAACCCTAGGTCCCTTCCTAGTGCCTTAATACTCACCTCCGGAGAATACTTATCGCTGCGCCGATGGCAACCAACAGTAGGAGACCCCCAGTGAGAGACACCATGACAATCTCATAAGTAGACTGTGATGAACCTTGAAGAGAGTGTGGAAATCACAGATGAGCTTTGCCAACAAATAGCTGTAAGAAACACAGCTTCTTGTGAAATCACCCCAGGTTGTTACAGGCTGAAAATGCTGAGTGTCCTGCTGCAAACCACAGATGGAGAGGGATGAGCAGCTTTGTGCTTGGAGGCTGTTCCTACAAAACTGCTTCTTCTCCCAAAATCTCACAGCTCCGTTAATCAACTCATGCGTCTTTATCTACAAAAGTGCAAAGCAAACTTGCTTTGCAGGGCTGGGTTGTCTAAATGGATTACATGGTGAAAAAGCCTGCCCAGCACTGTCAGACTGTGAAGTTATTCTACAAGTTATCCACCTGTTCCCAGCAAAGCCATAGCAGGATCCTGAATCTTACCGCCTCTGTAGCCAGCACTTATCAATTTCAGTTTCCATCCTATTTTTCCTCTTGGGTTTAACTCCGGACTTAATGGAGTCAGATTCGGTTTATCCCTGTCTGCCCCTGCCTCCAAGCTTCCTGCTCCTCTCTTCTGTTTCAGCATCTCCTTTTGTTTCCACCCTCTCTAAAACCTCAAGACAAATGGGTCTAACATGGCTAATTTGCTCATATATTTTGAGCCCATCCAGCGCTCTGTATCTGTTAATGTTACACACTTGATAACACTGCTATTGCCTGATGCCTCTCAGTAGTGTCACCACACAAATAAACACAGCAAAACTGAGTAAAGATGCTAACAAACAGGAAAGTGAAAAACCTTCGTCCTTGGAAAGCACCGTGTTGTGGAAACTGTCCTCACCAGCATGGCCAATCCTGAAAAACAAAGCCAACAGACGTTCAGGTTGTAGTTTAATGTTCAAACCCACCGCATTTCTCTTAGATCTATTTATGATGTCATGAGTATTTCACCATCTATTATGTGAATTCTCTTTACAACTTCCTTGTGAGATAGATCCTGCTATTGCCATTTTGCAGGTGAGGAATCAAAGAAAGATGCATTAAGAGACAGATCCAAAAGGCAGAACTTAATCTGATATCAAAAACCCGAATGTTTCTCTTAAGGCAAAGAACTTCCCTAGGTGCCTTGAGTTGGATTTGACATCTGTCTATGGCATCAGGTCTCGGCACGGACAAGCACGTTGGCAGAGCTAGCACACACTTTTCTCTAATCCCAGCCAACTCGCCCCAAAACACAGAGAGAGACTTCAGCGGAAAAGGTAACTGAGCCAGGTTTCTCAAGCCTGGGTTATACGTTTTCTTTCATCACATCCAGAAGGCGAGTTCTTAACTCCTTTAAAAAGATCTCAGCCATCCCATAGGAGAGTAACTAGGAGTGACCAACAATGAGATGGAAAAACAATGGGGTCCCAAAATATAATTTCTTGCTTTGTAGCAAATAACAACACTACTTCCCTGCAGCAATATTGCCTTTTACCAAATCCCTCATCCAGGCACTGAATTTCTCAAAGTGCTGGGTGAAGCTTTCTTTACAGCAGGCACGTGGAGCAAGGGATGTATCCTTAGCTAGGACAGGGAAACCAAGGCTAACACTTTGTCTTACATTGGTCCAACAGTCCCAGGCATGGCTGGAAATCTCAAGCACATCTCCTGCCTCTTGTGGTTATGCCTTCACCATGAGAATATTCCTCTTTTAGTACCATAAACCTATGGCATGTCTTATCACTGGGAAGTGCGATGGATAAAAATCAAGTGCTCAAGTCAGACTCAGGTGTCAGCTCATACTAAAACTGCCACAAAACACACACGTGTGCACATATTTCCAGCTTGCACGTGTTCCATGCAGATTTCTGGTTGCTATTTTATTCTATCCTAGCTCCTTTTCTGGGATATAAATGAGGGGTGGAACACTTTCAACACTAGGTATTTTGAAATACACAATGTATGTGTATGTATCTAGATACTATGAAGAAATAAATTATTCATGCTGAGGGTGGTGAGGCCCTGGCCCAGGTTGCCCAGAGCGGTGGTGGCTGCTCCATCCCTGGAGGTGTCCAAGGCCAGGTCGGATGGGGCTTGGAGCCCCTGATCCAGTGGGAGGTGTCCCTGCCCATGGCAGGGGTTAGAAATGGATGGGCTTTAAGGTCCCTTCCAACCTAAATGGTTCTATGATTCCATGGTTCTGATGACATCCAGGTGGTAGACACAAGAATAAATTGCCTGCCAGTATGTTCTCGTATAAAAGAGCTTGTATCTAATGTCTTAGATGTTGAACTTTACACTCTACTCTCTTTGCATCAATAGGCTTAACTTAAAATGGAATTATTGTGAAAAGTCTGTGTAGCCACATGTTGCAGAAGAAAAAGTGAAAATGCAACCTGACAGGAAAAATCCAAGGCAAACCTGTACTCGCATTTATACAAAGAACAATACCAGCTCTGAAATACTGCTCAGACCGAAATACTTTATCTCGCATAGAATCACAGAATGGTTTGGGTTGGAAAGGACTGTTAAAGGCCATCCATCCATCCACTCCGTCCCCCTGCAGTGAGCAGGGACATCTTCAACCGGATCAGGCTGCTCAGAGCCCCGTCCAACCTGACCTTGGATGTTCCCAGGGATGGGGCATCCACCACCTCTCTGGGCAACCTGGGCCAGTGTTTCACCACCCTCAGCAAAAACATTTCTTCTTTTTACCTAGTCTGAAGTTCCCTTCTTTTAGTTTAAAACCATTACTCCCCCTGTCAACGTGAATCAGAGCAACCTGCAACAACTCCTAGTTTTAAAAAGCTTGGGCACCAAAACCAGGCAGTATAGTTTTGTAGCTAAGCAGACTGTGCAGGCTTTGCCTCTTATCCTTTGCCTTTTTTTCCTTTAACTCTCTACCTTTGCACATGTCTCTGAATAACTGGAATATTGGCCCAGAAGCTGTTTTGGGATCTCATGTGAAATTTCACCTGGTGCCAGGTGAGCTGAGATGACAATGGAAAACCACTTTCTACAGAGTCCTCCAGTCCTCATGACACATCTTTCTCACACAGGGAACATGTCCTAAGGGGCACCTCAGTCTCACCTGTCAGCTTGAAAAAGAAAATAAACCATGGTAACTTAAATTTAGAGCAGAATAAGACTACAGATTTCTGGATTACCTTGTGACTGCTGGAGCTCCTTCCATCACCATCATGCTGCTAAGACGTGGCATGAAAATAAAGCTGCTCTGAAGGGTTTCAGACTAATTGCTCGCTCTATTTGCATCTGTTGATTGCTTTCTTCTCTCTGTGGTTTTTATTAGGGCAGAATAATCTCTTACATTTATAGCCAATCAATAAAGTGTGGAGGTGGATCAAGGAGACGCTTTACTCACCATCCTTTTGCCAAGGAATTCCTTTTGCTATCTTGTTGGTGGAGCTGGAGGCACAGCCAGACTCCACCTAGGAGGCTGCCAGGGCGTCTGTTGGGCATGGACCCCTTCTGGCATGCCAGGATTGCGAAACTCCCTCTGTAGCTTGCACATAGAGTGACTGCAGGGACATGATGTGTCCTAGAAGTGGTGCCTTTGGGTCTTCTCCATCAGCAGGACCGGCAACCCCATGGTTTGAGTGCTCTCCAGGCAAGGGAACTCTCCATCTGAGAGAGCTTCTGGGCAAGGAGTGACTACAGGCAAGTCTGAGCCCAGCCCTTGCTTTCTGGGTGTTAAACAGACCAACCTGTCTCTTCCTGATGAGATAGGAATTTAAGGAGCTGTTGTTGAGCTGCTAACTGGTGATGACCAGTTTAAGGTTGGATTTCAAACGTGCTTCGTTTTGACATCTCCTGCAGCCTGGCTTAGCTGCTCTTCACTGCACCATGGGCAGAAGAATCTCATTCATCTTGCTCTGCAGCACCCACCTCTTCCCACACCTCCATTAGAGCAGCCACATCTCCACAGATCTGGAGGTCTGCAAAAGCCCCTGGTCCTTACTGCTGGACTGGAGCTGAGCTGGCAACGGCGCTGAGTTATCTTGTGAAAAAATGCAGTTCCCTGTGCTTTGTGGTCAGAGAAGGAGTGGTGCGCAAGGGTGGAGGCTCCTTTTCCATCAATGCGTTCACAAAGAATACATTAATACACTCCAGGCTGGCAGGTATTTAAAAACTAACAATAAAGACTGACAGATTTTTTTTCTGCTGTGCCTTGATAAAGAGCTGCAGAGCAATTTCAGCTCCTCTCGCTACCATCAAAACAGGACCAAAGCACCTCTCCAAATTCCCTGGAGATCGTTCGGCAGGGTTTCAGATGTCCACAGTCTGAATCACCAAGCGTGTTTAGATAATGGCTGTGAACACTCCTCTGTGGTGTAAGAAAACAGTGCCTGAATGGCATCAAACAGATTTTCTGGGGAGGTAAGCAGCAGTGAGCAGGCCAGCAGGTACACACAGGCATGTTCTTGACTGAGCCACACATCAATTATACATTCTGTACAACCCACAGAGGAGGACACTTGCTATGTAAGTACTTTCTCTCTTTCCTTCGTGGCTCACTAGCCTTTTATTTCACTTGGAACCACAGCAAGTGGGATTTTAAAGAACAGTTCCATGTTGTATATGCCACCAAAGTCTTCCTGAGAAGGGAGGACATTGTATTCAGGCAGATGCTAGTGCTTTCCTTCTTCAGCAAACAAACAGAAAGCTCAAATCAAAACCTAAATTGCTTTGTGAAGCCCATTTTTTTCTCTGTGTGTGTGTGATTTTGAGTCTGGTCCAAAGTTCACTCAAGTCAATGGGACTCTCTTTCCTGACTTCTTAGGCATTCAGACCATGCCCTGGGGGGAAAAGGAGATAAATAGATGGCAAACCTCACTGCCATAGACCAACAAGCATCCACATGGTAGATCTCCATCCCTTGTACGCGCTTAGTGTGAAGACATGATGGAAGCTCTTCTCCACAAACTTCTCTTGTGAATGGAAGTTCACTTTCATCCAGCCTTCAGAGACACTAAGGAGAAAGCAGTGGGATGCTATGAATATTCCTGAAAGGCACCTGTAACATAACATCTTGTTTTTTTCTTTTTTTATCCCATTATCCACCTCACTCCAAGCTCAGTTTTGTGGAGAAGCTTGAGATCACAGAGAGGGGAGTGGAGGAGGCAGCTCTTTCCTGTAGGAACACCTTATCTTATGCAGACTGGGCACAGTTTGCCACCACAAACTGCCAGCACAGGTAAAACAAACCCCATGAGACCAGGGCAACCAGCCAGGTGCGGAGACACACGCCGAAAGGGTGCAAGGATCTGAGCCACATGCTGAGACTGAGCTTCTCAGTACGGCCACAGGTTATTCACCTGAGATTTATTAGTGAATACTTGGCTAGTGATTTGGAGATTAAAGGCTTCATATCAGCATGTGTATCAAGGATACTACAGGTTCTGTGCCTCAGTCGGAGCAATCCCAACCACAAATACAGGCTGCATGGAGAATGGATTGTGAGCAGCCCTGAAGAGAAGGACTTGGGGTGTTGAGGGATGAGCAGCTCAGCATGAGCCTGGCCATGAGCGCTCACGGCCCAGAAACCACCCGTGTCCTGGGCTGCATCCAAAGCAGCACGGCCAGCGGGGCGAGGGAGGGGATTCTGCCCCTCTGCTCAGCTCCGGTGAGACCCCACCTGGAGTCCTGTGTCCAGTGCTGGAATCCTCAACACAGGATGGACATGGAGCTGTTGGAGTGGACATGGACAGTCTGAGAGAGTTGGGGTTGTTCACCCTGGAGAAGAGAAGGCTCCAGGGAGACCTTAGAGCAGCTTCCAATACGGAAAGGGGCTCCACAAAAGCAGGAGAGGGGCTCTTGATCAAGTTGTGCAGGGACATGGTGAGGGAGAAAGGTTTGATGCTGAAAGAGGAGAGATTGAGATAAGATCTTAGGAAGAAATATTCTCCTGTGAGGGTGGGGAGGCCCTGGCCCAGGTTGCCCAGAGCAGGGGTGGCTGCCCCATCCCTGGAGGGGTTCCAGGCCAGGTTGGATGGAGCTTGGAGCCCCTGATCCAGTGGGAGGTGTCCCTGCCCATGGCAGGGTCTTGGAACTGGATGGGCTTTAACATCCCTTCAAACCCAAACTATTCTATGATTCTATGATTCTGTGACAATCTTACTAAAATGAGTAAAAGTCCTCTCAAAAATGTACTAAATAATCCAGGCCAGCTGAGTAAAACTGTCAAAATACATATCACAGAATCATGGAATGTTTTGGGTTGGAAGGAGCATTAAAGAGGAACCAGTTCCAATCCCAGGCCATGCTCATCTGGGCATAAACTCCATGGACAAACCAAGGAAGGAAGGGGAAACAAAAGTTACAGAAGATGACAGGAAAATAGCGAGACATCCTACAACGAATCTCCTTACAGTTTTGCTGAGCAGAATCATTCTTCTTTGAAAGTCCAGAGGGTAAAAGTGGTTATGCAAGAGGATCAGAGCAAATGCTGTGGGGGTTTTTTTGTTAATTCTTTGTTCCTCTACTCTAAAAAGTGCAGGTTTGCTCAGAAGGTGCTGGGGTTTGTACGCTACAAAATTTATAAAAACTTTTTGGCAGAATTGCCTTGCAATTTTACATTAAGATTATAAAAAAGGAAGAATAAATTTTATGGACATCAGAACTTTGACCCCTAGCAGAAGGCAAAATATGCAGGAACAGTCAGGATTTGATTGATAGTACAAAATACATGCAGAGATTTTACTTACCGTTCATTAGCAGGGCCTTATCCTCCATGCCATACCCAGTTCAGCAGAAACTTCCAAATCTTCACTGTCACACCTTTAACTGGCCCTTTTCAGGCAGAGATATTCTTTTTAATTGCAGTCAAGGTATTTATTTGTCAGTATTATCGATCTCCGAAGTAGTTAATGCTCAGATACACTGTCAGCTTCAGAGAACTTTTCATGATTCACTGGATTTCACCAGCCAACGTCAATAAAGGTCCTTGAGGGAGATGGTTTAAAAGCACCTGAAAGTCCAGTCCTGAGAAAAGGCCTGTTCCTATGCTCAAAAGTGAGGGAAAGGACATACCTTCATACTTTGCTTGTTTCACTTCTTCTCCAATGTAAGTAATTGTGTTAAGGTGTCTTAGAAGGAAATTGGACAAATCCTAAGTCCTGGAAAAGCACCAGCACATCTGAAGGACAAAGCTCAAACCAGCTCATTGAATCATAGAATGTTTTGGGTTGGAAGGGAACTTTAAAATCCCATTCAGTCCAACCCTCCTGGAGTGAGCAGCGACATTTTCAAATCAATCGGGTTGCTCGGAGCTCTGTCCAACCTGACCTTGAATGTTTTCAGGGATGGGGCATCCACCACCTCTCTGGGCAACCTGTGCCTGTGTTTCACCACCCTCACAGGAAAAAAATCCTTCTTTATATCCAGTCCAAATCTTCCCTCTGTTAGTTTAAAACCGTTACTCCTTGTCCTAGACCTTGCTAAACACCTTTCCCGGAGCCCCTTTCCGTATTGGAAGCTGCTCTAAAGTCTCCCCATAGCCTTCTCTTCTCCAGGCTGAACAACCCCAACTGTCTCAGCCTGTCCTTGTGGTGGGTGGTGCTCCAGTCCTCGAATCATCTTCATGGCCTCCTCTGGACTCACTCCAACAGGTCCATATCCTTAGGTTGGGGATTCCAGACAGGACTCCAGGTGGAGTCTCACAGGAGCAGAGCAGAAGGCAGAATCCCCTCGTTCACCCTGCTGCCCACACTGCTTTGGATGCCGCCCAGGCTGGTTTCTGGGCTGCAAGTGAGCATTGCCAACTCTTAGAATCATAGAATCATAGAATAACCAGGTTGGAAGAGACGCACCAGATCATCGAGTCCAACCATTCCCACCAATCCCTAAATCATGTCTCTCGTCCACCCGTGCCTTAAACCCCTCCAGGGACGGTGACTCAACCCCCTACCTGGGCAGCCTCTGCCAGGGACCAATGACCCTTTCTGTGAAAAATTTTTTCCTAAACCTCCACTGACGGAGCTTGAGGCCATTCCCTCTCGTCCTGTCCCCTGTCACTTGGGAGAAGAGCCCAGCTCCCTCCTCTCTACGACCTCCTCTCAGGTAGTTGTAGAGAGCAATAAGGTCTCCCCTCAGCCTCCTCTTCTCCAGGCTAAACACCCCCAGCTCTCTCAGCCGCTCCTCACAAGGCCTGTTCTCCAGCCCCCTCAGCAGCTTCATTGCTCAAGCTTCTCATCCCCCAGCACCTCAAGTCCTTCTCCGCAGGGCAGCTCTCAATTACATCCTCCCCATATCCTGTATTGAAACTGTAGATTGCCCCAAGCCAGGTGCAGGACTTTGCACTTGGCCCTGTTGAACCTCATGAGGTTCTCACAGTCCCACTTCTCCAGCCTGTCCAGGTCCCTCTGGATGACATCCCGTCCTTCTGGTCTGGCAACTGCCCCACTCAGCTCGGTGTCACCTGCAAACTTGCTGAGGGTGCGCTCAATCTCGCTGTCAGTATCATTGATGAAGATATTAAACAGCACCGATCCCAGCACAGACCCCTGAGGGACACCACTAGTCACAGATATCCATCTGGACTTTGAGCCATGGACCACTACTGTCTGAATGCAACCATCCAACCTATTCTCTATCCACTGAACAGTTCACTCATCAAATCCCTGTCTCTCCATTTTAGAGAGACGGATGCTGTGGAGGATTGTGTCAGATCGGATATTCCAAGTCTGGGTGTTCGATTTGAAACGTGCCTGTTGCGTATCCCTGCTGTGACCTCTGTGAACTCTGCATTTAATACACAGGTTCAGAACTTCAACTACACACGGTCGTGCTACTTACCTGCTGCGGGAAGACACTGCTGAACACAACGGTCTGAATGCTGCTGAGCAGGGAGTAGAAACTAATAAATCTACTGTAGATCCTTCGTGTCTGCTCCTCGGCCTGACGAGGCTGGTTCTCCAACAGCAAAGGAGAGTGGGTTGCTCTGCACGCCTGACCACATCCAGGAGCTCTGGCACTTAAGAGCCATTAAAGCCATAATTTCTTACTGAGCAATGGGGTTACTTTATGTCTGGGCAAGATTTTTGATCTGTAGTGGTAAGACATTTTACCACCACACTACAGTCAAGTTAATTCATCATGGAAAATATCATCATGTCCCCCTGCACTATAATCTGTACAGTATCCTGCATCCCACATACGCTGCACAGCTAATTGTCCACCTCGAAAAGGACACAGCTGATCAGGAAAAGGCACGTGAAGGCTGCAAAGCTACGGGGCTGCTTCTCTTGGAGGGGTAACTATGACTTTGTTTATTATGATCTATCACGTCTTTTTGGCTGGCTTTTTTCCAAGTTGAAGAGTCCTAGAATCATAGAATCATAAACTGCTTTGGGTTGGAAGGGACCTTAAAGCCCATTCAATTCCCCCCTGCTCCATAGGCAGGGACACCTCCCACTGGATCAGGGGCTCCAAGCCCCATCCAGCCTGGCCTTGAACCCCTCCAGGGATGGGGCAGCCACAGCTTCCCTGGGCAACCTGGGCCAGGGCCTCCCTGCCCTCAGCACGAAGAATTTCTTCCTAATGTCTAGTCTAGATCTTCCCCCTTCCAATTTAAAGCCACTGCCTCTCATCCTTTCACTCCAGGCCCTTGTAAAACGTCCCTCCCCAGCTTTCCTGGAGCCTCTTTCAGCACTGGAAGCTGCTCTAAGGTCTCCCCAAAGCCTTCTCCAGGCTGAACAACCCCAACTCCCTCAGCCTGTCCTCAGCAGAATCACAACTGGCATACAGAAGGTGGACTGGGATAGCCAGTAGTCAACTGGCAACTGATGTCAACCAGAAGAAGCCCAGGGCATAAAATGAAGTGAGCAGTTGGCAGCTCCAAACATGAGAATCTGGGTTTTATCCCTCACAATAATCACAGAATCACCAGGTTGGAAAAGACCCATCGGATCATCGAGTCCAACCATTCCTATCAAATACTAATAAGCTGCTGAGCTTATTGCCATAGGTTACTGCAAGCTGCTAACAGCGTGCCTAGGTTTTAAAAGGTCACTGGACGAGCTCATGGAAGAAAGAAATCCATAGCGGGTTATTAAAAACAAGACATCATGTCTGGATCAGAAAACCCACAAGCCGTAAATCATTAGATGGTAAAACACCATTCTGGGAAGAGACCTCTAACTGTGTGCGTGCTTTTGTGAAGTATCTGATTTCATCTGGTTTTGGGAGCAAGGTACTGGCACAGATGGGACTTTTGGTCTGACCTGGCCCAGCTTTTCTGGCGCTTCTGTTGCTCTTGTTTTCACACTACAAAATCCACAACACTTTTGAGCAGCCTGATCCAGTGGAGGCGTCTCTGCCCATGGTGGGGGGTAGAGCTGGATGGACTTTGAAGTCCCTTCTGGCCCAAACCTTTTGATGAGTCTCGCCAGCTCACCTGCAGGAGCAAACTGTGCAGTGACGGGCACCTAAACAGGTTATGTGCTTCCTCCCCTGCCTTCCAGAACTGCTGGGCTGCACCAAGGAAGTGTAAAGCCGGCTGATTTCATCTCCAAGGGGTGTTGCTGGGAATGAGGGGAATACTGAGAGTGCAGCTCTGCAGCATATCTGAATGCTGGGGGTGGCTGAAGCTGCTTTCAGATGCTGGTGGAGCTGTGCTGGCGTGACCGATGTTCTATGCGGTTGGATGCTCAGGGGTGACACTGTGCTTGGCACTGAGACCTTCTGCACGAAGACAAATTCCACTCAGGAAAGTCCTGGCAACGCTTTTCACCAGATATCCTTGGAGATGAATATCAGTGTTCAAGGTTGGGTTGTATGGAGCTTTGAGCAACCTGATCCGGTGGGAGGTGTCCCTGCCCATGTCAAGGGGGTTGGAACTGGATGGGCTTTAAGGTCCCTTCCATGACGATTTTTAAGGTCCCTTCCAACCTGTTTTTCTATGATTCTATGATAAATTTCCCAGTTCTTTTCCTTAGTGGAGTAAGCATAGCATTAAATTACAGGGAATCTCAACTATGATCTCATGATTTCGGGTTTTTTTTTATTATAGACTTTTTATCCACATTGATGATAAAGAAACTACAACAGAGTTAAATACCTTTTTTTTGATAACAGTGATTATATTCTTAATTACACTCAATATTAAACTGTAAAATATTTCCAGAGGAGTACAATCTTAATTCATACAGCAGGCAAAATACCAGAGAAGGAAAGGGGTGAGGGAAAGGGTTGTGAGAATTTCCAGTCTGCTTTTAAAAAGCACTGTAGTATGGCTAACGCTGCTCTATCCATCCATGCATTCACCCATCCACCCATCCATCCATCCAACCATCCATCCAAACATG
Source organism: Clamator glandarius (assembly GCA_033459285.1). Taxonomy (NCBI): domain Eukaryota; kingdom Metazoa; phylum Chordata; class Aves; order Cuculiformes; family Cuculidae; genus Clamator; species Clamator glandarius. The sequence goes on from JAUNZM010002217.1 coordinate 94,382, forward strand.
GTTCTGGCCCATCCAGTGAAGACACGCATTTCTTCCCATAAAACAATCACTATTGAAAAGCAACAGATGAACCGGCAGGTGTTGTCAGTGTCTGTGGCATTAAAAGGATCGGCAGTTGCTTTCACGGCTTGTCCTGTACAACTCATCGACAGCATTTTCTCTATCCAGTTCAGTTGTCCTTCTAAAAACACAAAGACTTCAACTTTGGTACCACCAAAAAAAGATCCAGGACAGGCATGTGGTTTTTTTCACGTGGTTTTGTTTTTACTAATAAATGGCTGCTACATTCTATTTTACATGGTTGTCCATGATGCTTTGAGGTCACTTGTCCTCGGGTTCGGAGGAACCTGATTTGTTTTGTTCTTTAAATCCCCAAGCTCTCCTGTTTTTTCAGTCTATATACAAGTTAGGTTTGTGAGTGGTGGGTTATAACTCACAAAGTCACAGCTGCAAAAGATCCTGTGCTGCTGGGAATAGGGAAGAGAAACAAAAAGAGAAGAGGAAAAAAATGTTACCAACACCAGGTTTGAGATTTGTTTACTCAAAGAATTACAACATTTATATACAATGCTTGAAAAAGGGATACAGGTAAGTTGCTTGCTCCAGAAGCATCCTGAGACTTTGCTAGTTCCCACCTGTAAAAAGTCATGCGAAAATACAGTAAAAAGGAGCAGCTGAGGGAACTGGAATAGTTCAGACTAGAGAAGAGGAGGCTGAGGGGGAGATCTCATTGCTCTCTGCACCTCCCTGAAAGGAGGTTGTGGTGAAGTGGGTGTTGGTCTCTTCTCGCAAGCTACAAGTGATAGGATGAGAGGAAATGGCCTCAGGTTGTGCCAGGGGAGGTTCTGATAGGATATTAACCACAATTTCTTTACTGGAGGAGTGGTGAAACCCTGGCAGAGGCTGTCAAGGGAAGCAGTGGAGTCTCCATCCCAGGAGGGTTTCAAAAAACGTGTAGCCATGGCACTTTAGGACATGGTTTAGTAGGGATGGTGGTGTTGGGCTGACAGTTGGACTGGATGATCTTAGAGGTCTTTTCCAACTGCAATGATTCCGCGATTCTATTGATTCTTTTCCATCCTAAAATGAGGTGCAAATTGCCCCTGACTGAAGTATGTCTGAACGCAAGATGACCTGCTGGGAGAAGGAACGAAAGCCAAACAAGGGCAGCCAAGAATCCAGGAGAATTAATTGAGTGACTGCTCTGCCACACGTGGGGCCCTCAACCCCTGGTGCACTGCGTGGGTGGGTATGTGCACACATATTTCTTCTCTTCTGCCTGGCACTCTGAGAATCTGAAATTGCTTCTCAACAATGCAGTTGTGATTCTCTGCTTGGCTGATTTAGCTTAGCAGTTAAGTAACAACTAATCTTTCAAAAGCACTAGGGTCTACTTAGAGAAATCCCTGTTGTCTGCAGGGATGGAGTACCACTGGAAACAAAAAAACAGCATGAGAAACGCATCCATCCTTCATTCTCTCAGCACAAAAGCAGAAAACACTCGTAACTGGGATGCCAGCACCTTCCTTGCAGGGCCTGCCAGCTAATGAAAACCTGAAGCTGGGAACAAACGATGCTGTTCATCCAATGCTGCCATCCTCAGGCAGATTTTTCCTGCAAACCAGTGTTTGCACAAGTCGCTTGGGGCAGGACCTGCTGCTTCTCACTGGAGGAGGGGTGTTGTTTTATTCAGGGTTTTAATATCACTGAAGTTATTTTAAATCAGTGCTCAGATTAATGCAGGCTCAACTGGAAAATGCTGGCAGTCAGTAAGAAAGTATGCGCAAGAGGGCAAACCAGACTGACTCGATGCTCAGATTAATCTCCTTATCTCAGTGGGCAGAGCTCAAGGCCACAGATACTGGTTATCTGGTTAATCTATACTTACTCCTCATGCTTTTATCTTTAAGTGTCTGCTTCTTCCATAACTCAGGCAAGTCTCCATCATCGATACAATCAAACCCTTCTTGGAAGCCCTCAGACTGTCTCTTGAATACCTCTGCCTTGTGCATTACTGAAGTCTCCACATATGAACAGCTCTTTTTTTTTTTTTCTAAAACACGTACTCCACCTCAAGAATTTTTTTCAGTGAATCCAGAAGCCAGATTTTGTGGTATAAATGAGCGGCGGGGCTACCAGCCTCTGCCTCCAAGCCCCCATCTTCTTTTACCAGAAAAAACAGAGAATGTCCTTTAAATGCCTTGACAGTCTGAGAGAGTTCGGGTTGTTCAGCCTGGAGAAGAGCAGGTTCCAAGGAGACCTTAGAGCAGCTTCCACTACGGAAAGGGGCTGCAGAAAAGCTGGGGAGGGGCTCTTAATCAGGGAGTGCAAGAATAGGATGAGTAGGGATGTTTTTAAGCTGAAAGAGGGGAGATTGAGATGAGATCTTAGGAAGAAATGTTCTCCTATGAGGGTGGGGAGGCCCTGGCCCAGGTTGGCCAGGGAAGTCATGGCTGCCCCACCCCTGGAGGTGTTCAAGGTCAAGTTGGATCGGGCTTTGAACAACGTGATCCAGTGGGAGGTGTCCCTGCCCATGGCGAGGTGGAGGCGGGCTCTAAGGTTCCTTCCAGCCCAAACCTTTCTATGCTTCTAAATGTTAAGGCTTTAGCACCAGGAACTGGAATCTCTCAGGCCACTGATGATGGAGACAGCATTTCTTCTAATTGAATGATTCTATAAAACACTCCAGAAAAATGCAACGTTGCATGTAGGGAGATCCCGCAAACAGGCAGCAGGGTAGCTGCCATCTGCCAGAGACTGAAATACAGAAGACAGTATTGGTGTAGTTCTATACAGCTCTCAAAATATACTGCTCTTCCCTGGAGCTGAAGGAGCTCCATAAAAGGGCAGAAAACCCCTTTGCTACCTGCCTGTGTGTGAAATTTTACTGCATTGCAAATGTCAAGGTATTTCCCTCCCTCCACTGAAGAGCCTTGACCTAAGGAGCTCTACAGGAAAGCTGGGGAGGGGCCCTTTATCAGGGAGTGCACGGGTAGGATGAGGGGGATGGTTTTAAGCTTAAGGAGGGAGATTGAGATGAGATCTTAGGAAGAAATGTTCTCCTGTGAGAGTGGGGAGGCCCTGGCCCAGGCTGCCCAGGGAAGCTGTAGCTGCCCCATCCCTGGAAGGGTTCAGGACCAGGTTGGATGGGGCTTGGAGCCCCTGATCCAGTGGGAGGTGTCCCTGCCTATGGCAAGGGTGGGACTGGATGGGCTTTAAGGTCTCTTCCAACCTAAACCATTCCAGGATTCTATGACCCTGATGTCACTTTTCAGTGCTGGAGAGTAGAAGCACATGCTCAGGCAAACATGGCCGGATTCACCCACTGGACAACTCTCCCTGGTCCACCTCACCCCAGTGAAGCCTCTGAATTTGCACGACGTGTCAGTTATCAGCTTCAGACACCCCAAGAACAGAACCTTTAGGCCAGAGTTAGTGACATCATGCATCAAAATGACTACCTTAATTCTCTCCATGCCTACAAAATAAAACATGACAGCCATGGCAGGCAGAATAAGATCTCTTCTTTCTCAAGCTCACCTTTAGCTTTTGCTGAGGTGCGCACCGAGCTTTTCTTTCCTGATCAAGCTTGCTGCATAGGGAATCTGCAACAACATAGAAACAAAGACACTGCTTTAAGCCAAGGTTTGGCTAACAAGACATCCACGCTGGAATTCCTGCAAATGAAAGGTTTTGTTTGCCTCCCTGCATCATTGCAGGAAACTGTCTTAAACTGAAGGACTGAACTCTTTACAAAACTGCAAAGTGTTAAAGCAGAAATAAAATAAAATAAAAACAGATCCTAAAATCCAATGTAAAAGATGTTTCCTGATTTTTTTTTTTTTTTTACATTAGTTGCAGGTAAAAATAAAGCCACCACCCATTCTGCTTCCTGTAATATGACAAACATCAGCTGCCTGTGACAGAGCAGGCGACAAACACTCATATCTGCACAGCTGAAATACAGAGTTGGGAGTACGGGACTTCTTATATTTATATCACTATAATTAGGAAGTTCATAATACTTATCTCTGTCTTGCACCAATCTGATGGAAGCCACCGAAGTGGAACAAATAATTAAAGAAAAACAGAGAACATAGGCATACGAGGGAACACAGTTATATTTAGAAGCGAAGTGGGATGATGTACTCACTGCCTACTGGGAATACAGCACAGGGCTGCTCTTTTCCAGCACCAGGCCTTTAGAATGCAACAGAACTAAATTGCTCTGAGATTTCTTCTTAGCTGGCAACCAGAGCGACTGAAAATTCACTGTTGTTGCCTTTTGGAGGGATCGTTGGAGGAATTAAGGGTGGGATCAAAAAAATCTGTGTCCCTTCGCTCCCAAGTACCGTTGTGCACTGAGGTGACCTGTTTCTGCTGTCAGGCTCTCCAGACTGTACTCCCCAATAACACCAAATATGTTACTGGAAGGTGATAAACAGGTAGGACTGAAGTCAGAAGCAAGGTGTAAGCTGCACAAACAGCAAAAGAACAGACAGGCAAATGCAGAGTTCTGGTAACCTGCCCACACACATAATAATCTACCGAAAGCAGTGAATTCATGCCCATGTCCACTGACCAGATACCTAACATCACTCCTGTGCACCCCTGCTTTGGTTTTAATTACTTTATAGCCATAGTTCTATAAAGTATGTACGTATATGTAGTGCATATATGTATATAGTATATACTCTAAAGTGTATAAGAACATCTGTGTGACTTGTGCTCAGTGTCTCTGGGCTGGTGTGAAGTGCAGTATCCACTCTGTCATTTCTTGCCATCCCTGCCTTCCATAATATGGAAAAGAATGTGGAAGGCTCAGGATGAGAAGAAAGAAAGGGGCACCTGCATCTCAGGAACTCATACTTTCATCTGTCAGAAAAAGAGGTCACTCTGATGGGAAGCAGCAGCACAAGGAAGCAGCAGTGTCTGCAAAGATAAGCCTTGGCTGGATGAAAGCAGAAGCTTTTCTCAGGGGCACACTGCTTCCCTGGCAAAGGGGAAATGCGCCTGCATTAAATGATAGGATCAAACTGCTTATGGCCTGAAAAGAACCAGGATGCAGGTGTCTTCTCTGACTGCTCTTATAACCCCTACACTTCAGAGAAGCTGAAAGCCATCAGGAAGCTTACTTCCAGCTCCCCGGGAAAGCAGAGAGCATTCTGCTCCACCAGAGCTGCCTTCCAGGGCCACAGTGCTTGCAAAGACTTTAAAACTCCTTTCCAAACTGTGGCAGAGAAGAGCATGCAAAGAAACTGTTTACTTGATAACTTGTTTGCATGATTTAGATTAAAAAGGGAACCACAAACAAACTGCCTGGATAAGCACACTTCAGCTGACACTCATAATGCTTCTTCACCCACAGCTTTCTTCCTCTCTCCCACTCACAATGGCCAACATCGGAATGTGTGGCCGCCAGTTATATAGGACACCTCCCAAGCCGTACTGACCTAGATAATACAACGGGGTATGTTCTGTCAGAAATTAACTGTTCTTAATCCACCTCTCTGCTATATTTGGCACATCAGCGTCTTTTGAATGCCTGTTGGTTTATCCATCCTCCAGGTAATAAATGAAACTGGGAGAGGTAGGTGTTCAATAGGGAAAAGACTACTTTCTTCAGGATTTAAATCACCTACAATGTCATCTTCTACCTTTGTCATTGGAAGAGCATTTGGTAATGCCGGTGCTGCAGTAGAACAGAATTTAGGGCTCTTCATGACACTGCAGCCCCTTGTCCACATCTATATTGTAATGCAGGCACTCAAATGAGCATGAGGATCCAATACATGGTCCTTATCACCCCCGTCAGCCCTAACAAAAACACAGATAGTTGAGTTTTAAATAGCAAGCAATCTGTTTCCTATAACCGAGACCACATTAATAGGAAATACAATCAGAATGACAGCAGATCTGCAAGGTGCAGGTGAAACTCCTGGCATCCATGCTGCATTTGTTTTGGTTCTTTTCTCTCAGCTATTTCTGCTCTGGTCCTATGTACTGACTACCTGTTAAGAGACAGACCACAGCCCTGAGTCCATTCCTGAAATAAATACCTTTTTTGCTTCATCCAGAAGGAATCTAGAAAGCTCTGGATCTGCTCCATAACACAAATAAAAGTGCAGACAAGCATAAGGGATTTCGGATTCATTTCTAAAGTGCATATCTGATCTCTGCTACACTGGGACAGTTCTGGAGTCCTCAGCACAGGAAGGACTGTCTGGAGGACAAGGACTTTGGTTGAACATGAGCCAGCAGTGGCCCAGGTGGCCAAGAAGGCCAATGGCATCTTGGGTTGGATCAGAAACGGCATGACCAGCAGGTCCAGGGAGGTTATTCTCCCCCTGTACTCGGCACTGGTGAGACCGCACCTCGAATCCTGTGTTCAGTTCTGGGCCCCTCACCACAAGAAGGATGTTGAGGCTCTGGAGCGAGTCCAGAGAAGAGCAACGAAGCTGGTGAAGGGGCTGGAGAACAGGCCTTATGAGGAGCGGCTGAGAGAGCTGGGGGTGTTTAGCCTGGAGAAGAGGAGGCTGAGGGGAGACCTCATTGCTCTCTATGACTACTTGAAAGGAGGTTGTGGAGAGGAGGGAGCTGGGCTCTTCTGCCAAGTGACAGGGGACAGGACAAGGGGAATGGCCTCAAGCTCCGCCAGGGGAGGTTCAGGCTCGACATCATAAAAAAATTTTTCACAGAAAGGGTTGTTGGGCACTGGCAGAGGCTGAACAGGGAGGTGGTTGATTCACCATCCCTGGAGGTGTTTAAAAGACGGGTAGATGAGGTCCTCAGGGAAATGGTTTAGTGACTGATAGGAATGGTTGGACTTGATAATCCTGGAGGACTTTTCCAACTTGGTGATTCTGTGGTTCTGTGACATGGATCTGTTGGATCCAGTCCAGAGGAGACCATGGAGATGATCGAAGTGCTAAAGAACTTTCCATAGGAGAAGGCTGAGAGAGTGAGGCTTGTTCACAGCACAGGCTGAAAGAGTTGGGGCTGTTCAGCCTGGAGAAAAGAAGGCTCCAGGGAGACCTTAGAGCAGCTTCTGTTACTGAAAGGGGCTTCAGGAAAGCTGGGGAGGGGCTCTTTCTCACGGACTGCAGGGACAGGTCGGGGGAGGAATAATTTTAAGCTGAAAGAGAGGAGGTTTAGGTGAGATATTAGGAAGAAATGCTTCACTGTGAGAGTGGTGAGGCCTTGGTACAGGTTGTCCAGAGAAGTCATGGCTGAGGTGTTCAAAGCCAGGTTGGATGGGGCTTTGAGCCACCTGGTCCAGCGGGAGGTGTTCCTGTCCATGGCAGGGGGGTTGGAACTGGATGGGCTTTAAGGTCCCTTCTGACCCAAAACCTTCTATTTATTCTGTGAAAAGGGATTTGGCACCTAGGCAATATCAGAGGCTGGCTTGTGGCTCTCTGGTACATACACATCCATTTTGGATCAGAATTTCTGCAGATTGTAAAAGAAAGGTAGCTTTTACTTCTGTGTTTCATAACCATTAATTCTGCAAGCATTCCTTTTCTTAACACTTGAATTTACTGGAGAAAGAGGCACAGTTCCACCTTGTCAACCCAAGGCATTATCTGATGCATTGTCACGACAAAGGTTTTGCTCACTTGCCTTTAAAAAAGAGACACAAATAAAATTCTGCTGAAAACAGTACTTGTCAGCCCACTTTTCTGTACACAGTCAGGGATGTGTGTGCTACATTCAGCATCAGAAGGACATAAAGGACAAAAGGACATTTTCCCAGTTGGTACCATTAAACCCGGAGGGGTTCTCCACCAACAATACCATGAAGGTAAGGGAACACATGGAAACAGACCTGCGGCATGATCCTAACTGCCAAAGCACAGAATCAAGAACTGTATGATTGGAAAAGACCTTTACAATCATTGAGTCCCACCATACCCGTCCAGTACTAAACCATCCCTGCACACCTTGCCTGCCTGTCTTTAAAATCACTGCAGGGATGGGGATTCCCCCATCTCCCTGGGCAGCCTCTGCCAGTGCCCGAGATCCATTTCCATGAACAAATCTTCCCTGATGTCCAATCTGAACCTCTCCTCATGCAACCCCAGGCCATTTTCTCTCTTCTCATCACTTGTTACTTGGGAGAAGAGCCCAGCACCCACCCTCCAGAAGAGAAAAAAATATAAATCTCTCTTTGTTTGTGATGCATGGGGCAAGGTAACAAAATATGCCTTGAATTCTGCAAGACACAGTAAAAAGAGTTGCAGGAATGTTCTTTCACCTGTTATTACCTGGTCGCCACTTCAGGAAAAGATGCAGCTCAAGAAATTCAAGGGTCATTCTACTGAACCCACGTTTGCGTCTAACAGTCTGGTCAAGGTCAATCAACCTGGATGGACCAGTTTAAGCACAGGACCAAAAGAGAAATCCCAACAAAGCACTGCTACATTTTATTTCCACTTTTTGAATATGGAATGACAGGCATACAGTGACTGAGGTCTCTGCATGCAAAAATGTAGATATTCCTTGTTTATAAAAAGAATATGTTAGTTGTAAAAATCACCTACTTTCCATATACAACCTAAAATAGGAATCAAATCTACTGGTGCTTTTCTTAATTACAGTAGGACCCAGAGGAACATGATCTCATATTTCTGAAGATTTATCAATGTTACTCCATGGTAGATTTTTCCTTCTTTTAAACACTCTTTGTGACTCTTTAACCATCAGGATGAAAGATGATGCAGAGATAGAAATAAACTTTGCAAGTGGATAGCTCCTGCTTGATATCCCTGTCTGCCTCTGAAGAACAGAGTTGGTTCAAAGCAGCACTGAGAGCAGAGAGTTTCCACTGGATCCAGTTCTGGTGAGTCTGCTGAGGAGCATGTCTGTTTAGGGGAGTATAAATAAATTAAAAAACCCTAAAAAATCAAATCAACGCTTTCCACCTGAGCTGGAAAGACAAGGAACTGCCCAAGTAATTCACATTTCTAACATTTCTCAAAGACCTGCTGCATTTTACACCCTATAAAAAATTAGTGACATTGATCACCTCCTCATCTTAACTACCTAAACTGCAGTGGCAGGGTGACAAACACCACCTCAGCTTTTCTTGATTGGATACAACTGTGGTCAGTGCCTCCTGAGAACCTGTGAACCACTCATATGGGAAATTAAGAACAGGTAGCCTGTTTGCAGGAGGCTTAAATTCGCTGCTCACTGCTCTACTTCTCTGTGACAATGCTTAAGAGGGGTTTACAGAAAAACATTTAAGGATAAGAATTGTCATGCCGGAAATGCTGCTTCTGGTATTTTCGCCCACCTTGCAGCTAGGAAGAAAGTTCACATTTTTCAAATCTGAGCTGACTCGGTGCTTTGTTAGGCTGGCTGGGCTGCCCTGACAAGAAGAATCCTGATCAGGCTGGACAGAAAGCAACAACTCTATACGCAGGTGAGCTCTTCTCAGGCTGTACCACACATGGCATGTTAGAATCATAGAGTGGTTTAGGTTGGAAGGGACCATGAAGGTCATTCAGTTCTGACCCCCTTGAAACAAGCAGGGACATCTTCAAACCAAACAGGCTCCTCAGAGCCCCATCCAACCTGACCTTTTATGTTTCCAGGGACGGGGCATCCACCACCTTTCCGGGTAACCTGCCAGAATCTACCCCAATCTGCTTGGCAGCAATTTCCTTTCAGTGGTCCTTTCTGTACCACTTCACAATAGCAGCCAGATGATCCATGCCTGAATCATATGTAAAATCCATATTTTACCTATGACCTCCAAGAACATGTATTGTACTCAGGCAATCTGTGAGACAGAACTGTTAAAGAATAAGAAGATCAAAAAGGATTCAGTGAATTAAGAACCATTTTTCCCATTAAATATGAGGATTGGTTGGTTCCTGGCACTTGTCTGAGAGCTTGGCACAAACAGGCTGCATTACTTCCTAGCATCTGCTCCAGACACCGACCAGTTCCTTTCTCAACAGAAACTGCTGGTGGCTGCAGTGTCCCACTGCTCCAGCTGCCAGCTAAGTCAGATTATGTCCACAGAAATCAACATCCCTTGTAGGGGATGTAACAGAAGAGGATCCACCCTCCATTCTCCCAATGAGCTGCCTTTCAGGAAGCCATAAAATAATTTTTTTAGATGCCAGAGAGGACAGAGCATTAAAATAAATCCTCACTGGTGAAACTCTGCCTTAACTGCAGCTGTCAGCGAGGACCAGACCCTGTCTGCCCCAAGCTCTGCGGTGCAGCAGCCAGCGGAGGCAGCAGAGGGCAGCCAGAGCCCGCATCAGCCCCGCACAGCAGCTCAGCTCCACGCGTGGCAATTCCTCATCGCAGCAGTTCCACAGTGTCACCCTGGAATTGGGGGAAATGTGTGATGCTCAGCGTTCAGAACTGGCTGGGCAAGCGCTATCTCCAAGCATCCCTTGCAGCAGGTGTTTGCACTAGAAAGTGTTCAAGTACAGTCACACTGGTGAATTATTTCATGCTTAGCTTCACCTTGTTGTATCCCAGACATCTTTGACGCATCGAACACTCCAAGGCAGCTCATTTTAGTTATGCAGCTTGAAGCATTCCAGGTCAGGGCAAGCAGAACTATTGTGAGGGCAAAACCTGCCCCTGGTACTCGCAAGAGATGCCTGCACTGTCATGCACAAGACTTCAGGAAGGACGAACTTAAGCTGCTACAACCCTTCAGCAGTGACGAAAGCCAGAAGAAACTGACTCTGTGCACTTATATTGTTTGTAAAACTAAAAAAGCAATAAAGCCAAATTCTGTGGCTATTACAGCAGTAAATTTTGAGTTTAATATCACAAAGTCACACACCTATAAAGCTGTACATTTAATTAATACATGAGTGTGCATTAAATATTTGTCCTTTTCTCTTTCAACAATGTTAACAAGAAAATCAGGTCTTGGCAGGTCTGTTAAAGCACACCAGGTACATGCAAAACAAAACAAATCAACTTATCCCTGCTAAAACCAAAATAAGAGCAACAAAAACCAAACATAACTATGTTTTTTGTGTATCTTGCACCAAAAGCTTTAATGCATCCATGTTGTAACTCAGGAAGGCCAAAGGAATTCTGTCCTTGGGACATTAATCTTAATTTCAGAAATGACCACATAAGATACATTCACATGGATGCATTAAAGTCACGGCAGGGACTATCACACCAGAAGCGCTGACTCCATTTGAGTTACCAACCCAAACAACACTGAAGATTTCTGCACCCAGCTTAAACACACACACTTCTTATTTGCAGCAGTCTCTCTGTTTTTCACACGCAAACATCCTTTTATTGGTCTCAAAGACATAAAATCTGCCTAATCAATGTTGAGATGGACGCCTAGATGTGACCAGAAAGACTCACTGGTGATTTGACAACATTTCTGTCAATGACACTGGAACTCAGGCAGCCACAGTGGGTTTAAGACGTCCTGAACTGTTGGTGCAGTGCATTAAATGTTGAGAGTATTCTCTGTAAGTACATTCAGGCAGTTCTGTTCAATAATTAAATGCCTATTAGTCTTTCTGCAGCATGCATCAGGAAGTGAAATGAGTGTGAATTACACAATCACAGTTCTTTTCCTGTCCGAGAAAAAGCACTACGCTGAACCCTGTGATTTCTCTGCTTCTTGTAAATAAGAAAAAACACCACAGCAGGCCTGTTGCAGGTCTGGGATGTTCGGTTTCAGAAACCGCTTCACGAATGGGCCACAAAGCAAATGGCTGAGTTGATCTGCTCCATCCCTGGAAGGGAGAATTAGCTCCAAGTTCAGGTGGCACAAAAGATAAAGCCTGAAGTGGGATCACAAACTTTGAGCTTAAATGTGTTTCACAGCAGGAATCAGATAGGTCACCTGCCTCAAGTCCAAAGCAGCAGGGGATGTCAGGACGACATCCTAATTACCATCTTCTGTGACAATGTGATCCACTGATCAAGCCAAACTCCCTGCCTGACACTGGGAGACAAAGAGGAATGCAGATGCAGTAAAGAATGGAGACCAGCAACCAAAAAATCTCAAAAGATGTTCAAGACTTGAATTTTCTCTGTAAACAACCTTCTTCAAGCACCCTTCATCTCTCATTGAAATCTCTAAAGTCAGCAGTAACAGGCAGAAGGAATGTTCGGCAGCTCTAAAAATAAGGCCACTCCTGAATGCCTCTAAACATAAGAGCACCCGTCTGACGATCCTGGCCTTCAGCTTTATTTTTATGTTCTAACCCATCCATCAGAAAATAACAGTACCAGAAGGCTGGACAATGCCTTCTCTGCACGAGGGTCTGTGGCAAGCACAAGGAGAATGTAAATGCTTGAGCACAGGGCTGATTCACAGCTAAGTGGGAACATTTGACAAGCCTCCTTCCAAAAAAACCCTGCTGAATTATGTCAGACTAGTTACAGAAAAAGCACAAGCAAAACAAGCGTTAGCTGACAGCCTCCTGTTCATTACGACGCCCTGCTCTTAAAACCATGCAAAGCCGAGTAAGGATTTAATCCAAGACAAATGAGGGATGGAGTATGTCAGTTGTTCAAAAAAGCTCAGTTGTATGTAATGATCTAGAGCTGCACTAACACATGCAAAGTCCCTCTCGATTTTAAAACAAGAAGCAGGAGCGGAAAAGCAGTGAGCCGCTGTGGCACGGTACAGTGGAGAGGAAGGATGTACTTTGCTTGCAGGGAAAGGGGATGCATCCCCAATAAGTGTGGGCATAGGAGGAGGCTAGAAGAAAGTACAAAAAACCAAATAGCAATGTGTGTCTACACTGAACTCTGTTTTGGCAACTGGATTCATTACTGCTGGGTTAAGCACTTCTTCTAGCGGCTACAATTTGAAATAGACACATCCTCAGTTTTATTCATCAGTGAGAAGCTGGCCCTGTGGAAGGCTGAAATACACCCCACAACAGCTTGTACAGAGTAAAAACGTTGGATTGCTTAAGGTTCACTGATTCAGTCCTCACGTGTCTCTGTCAAGAAGCACCTCTAGGTATTGAGTCAATGCATTTTGTTTAGTTGAAACATGAAGACCCATCTGGTTATTATATGAAAGTAAATCTCCAGGTAATTAAGACTCTAAACCAGCTGAGAAACGCATGCTTATATCTTGCAAAGTATAAAGTAACATGAGCTCAGTAACAGTACATCCGCATGGCTCACCGAGAAGCTTGAGTGCGTTTAAAAAACAAAAAGAGTGACGGTAACATTTTTAGCAGAGGAGGCAAACTTACAATTTGTAGCTGCTGCACCATTTCTTCTCTGTATGCCAGTTCCCGCTTCATCTGGTCTTGAAAATTATCTGTAAGAGGAGGAGGGGGTAAATAGTTTAAAACAGAGATCGCACAGCAGAATTCATACCAATCAAATGAAATCAAACCCAATCACTGTCTAGGCATTGTGAAGCACTACAAAACCCTTCACCCAATTACAATGCGTGCCTAACAAAAACTTCCTCTCTAATAGCAGACACTGTAGACCACAGAAGAACTTTGGAAAAATTGTGGAATCCTAGAATCATAGAATGGTTTGGCCTATCCAGTTCCACTCTGCCATGGGCAGGGACACCTCCCACTGGATCAAGTTGCTCCAAGCCCCATCCAACCTGGCCTTGGACACCTCCAGGGATGGGGGCACCACAGCTTCCCTGGACAACCAGGGCCAGGGCCTCATTTTAAAGCTATTCCCCCTCATCCTATCACTCCCTGCCGTTGTAAAAAGTCCCTCAAAATCAGATTCATCTGCTTTCCCAATTAGCAAACCTAGGCTGCTAAATTTCTGTCACTAGCATTCATTCTCACAGCGATTTTCTCAATGGGCCAGACTGCAGTCATTCATCAAACTTCTAGCAATACTGAAGAGAAGAGCAAAAACTGCTCTTCCTCACTTTGGCATACGACTGTTGACATCAACAGGGATGTCCAATATGTGAGAACAGCAAGCATTCCAGGATGTAGGGGTGATTTGTAGTTTGTAACATAGAACTGATGGCTTTGAACAAAACGCAGATTAAAGCTCCATAAACCTGGTGTGGAACTCGGAAGGGAAAAAGCCTTTGAAACACAGAGCCTAGCGAGCTGGGGTAGAGCACAGTAGCTTCCTGCTCCAGCAGCTTCTCTCTCCCTTATTTGCTTCCTCACTAACCATTTCAGACAAAACTTCATTTCGTCAAAGAGTAACTGCTGGTCTGTGTCCAATAACTTTGCTGTTGGAAGGGAGGGAAAGAAAAATATAAACAAAACTATTGACGAGAAGCAAGTAACTTAGAGAGATGCATGGTGGGCATCTGGGTGCAATGATGGACTTCTAAATGAAAGAGGAAAGAAAACCCATTCCAACAAATATCATTTTGATCCAGGAAACAAACTATACTGGACTAGGGAAGCACCAAGGCGAATGCCAACAGAATGCAGCATGGAGCGCTTCAACACACGGAGCTTGGAGAAGGGCAAGGCAAAGATAGCTAAAATGGTTAATTTACAGCTAACCAACTGAGAGAGTTAAACCACCATGCTGGTTGCTGGGGCAGCAGCCCAGGACTCAGGAAGCCTGGGTTCAACACCTGGGCTCCATATGTGTGTCTCTCCATGCCTCCTTTCATCACCACTACAGCAGGAATAAAGCACTGCTTCATCCACCAAGGGCACTGAGAGGATGGATGGATTAAGGGACTGGGGGATACTTCGGTAACACAGTAATGGCAGTTCCAGAAAAAAATAAATTGCAATGGAATTATCTGAGCCCAGCTGAGAACGAGAGACTCCCGTGAACATTCCACGTGCTGCCACAGTGCTAGGAGCTCACCCACTCCCAAACCAGCGGCACAGCCTCGTCACAACTTCCCAATCCCAGATGCAGGAGCAGGAAAGCAGTGAGCAGCCGTGGCACCATGCAGTGGAAAGGAAGGGTGTACCTCGCTTCCAGGGAGAGGGGATGTGTCCCCATCAACTGTGGGCATAGGAAGGAGCTAGAAGAAAGTACAAGAGAGCAGAGCTCTGTCCTCTTTCACACATAAATTTTGCCCTCTCTGAATGAAGAGCAGGTTGTTGTTTAAACGGCAAGGTAGTACTTTAGGACAACAAGAAAACAACAGTGAAACAATGAAAGAGTGAGAAAATCTGTCAGGCTGAAACCATCCAGCACTGCCACACAGAGAAGGACAGGACAACATCATCTTAACAAATTTCATCAGATTTCAAGTAAATGCTCACAGAAAATTTTAGCCTGTTCCCTTTACTCCACCTCGACCAGAAAAAGCAGCCAACAGAAATAAAGCAGGTTTGCAATCACGCTCTTCCTAACCCCAAAAAGCCATGTAGTGTACAAATGTGACCACCTTCCGTCCTGGTCAGTGAGGACCTGTGCTAGCTACTACTGAGGTCCTCCAGCTCCACTCCCAGGAGCCTACATGGAGAAATTTTCCTTCTCCCCTCCACATTTTCCTGTCTACTGCCTCCTCACAGGCTCATCACCTCTCAGAACAAATAGCTCAGAAATCTTGCTCAGTTCTGCACTGCAAATGTCCAAGCTCACAGTGGAAATGGGATGTTAATGGCAGGGATAGTGTTTTTTCCGGCAGCATTTATCCGAGTCTGAACGCTTACAGACAAAGCCATGAGCAAGACCCAAGAGAAAAGATATGAATATTTAAATAGTTTTCTTAACACAAAATTAAATACTTTTAACTACCCAGACTACATCTCTGCCATTTTATTACCACATTGTTAAATGCAGCCGGACAAAAGGCGTGCCAGCCGACTCCAAAGCTACAAACCCGCAAAGGGGTCTGGGAGCACATGCTGTCACCATGCATAGGTGTTCATGTTTCTATCAGGACAGCAAATTCTTTTAATTTCTTTAAGTGATCAGACCTCACTTGTATTTTCTTCAAGTGATCTCTGCATTGAGAGATCTTGTAGGCAAAGGAAAAGCTCCTTTGCAGCTTTCAAGTGCAACAGCAACATGAAAAATAAAGGTGCAAACAGTAGAAGAAAAGGTTTGCCAGTTTAAAAATCACCGCAGTCTACATTTCAAGAAGCTAAAAGCCACAGAGAAGCGTGCAGCGTGGTAGTGCTAAAGGAGCTTGCAAATAAGATCAGCTCTCATTTAACAGTGATTTCATTGAGGAGAACATGGAAACCAAATGCCATTTACACAAGAGACCGTGTAGCACTGCTGTGGGTGGTGGTTTGATGCTATCAGCACATAACACCCCAAACACGCTCTGTTCCAAATCCAAGACCCCAAAAAACGTGACTTTGGAGTTAACGACACTAAGCTAGGTGGAAGTGTCAATCTGCTGGAGGGTCGGGAGGCTCCAAAGGGATCTGAACAGGCTGGATCCATGGGTTGAGACCAATGGCATGAGGTTTAACAAGGCCAAATCCTGGGTCCTGCACTTGGGGCACAACAACCCTGACCAGCTACAGACTAGAAGTCTGGCTGGAAACTGCCTGGAGGAGAAGGACCTGGGGGTGTTGGTTGACAGCGACTGAACATGAGCCAGCAGGGGCCCAGGTGGCCAAGAAGGCCAATGGCATCTTGGCTTAGAGCAGAAACGGCGTGACCAGCAGGTCCAGGGAGGTTATTCTCCCTCTGTGCTCAACACTGGTGAGACCGCTCCTCGAATCCTGTGTTCAGTTCTGGGCCCCTCACCACAAGAAGGATGTTGAGGCTCTGGAGCGAGTCCAGAGAAGAGCAACGAAGCTGGGGAAGGGGCTGGAGAACAGGCCTTATGAGGAGCAGCTGAGAGAGCTGGGGGTGTTCAGCCTGGATAAGAGGAGGCTGAGGGGAGACCTCATTGCTCTCTACAACTACCTGAAAGGAGGTTGTGGAGAGGAGGGAGCTGGGCTCTTCTCCCAAGTCACAGGGGACAGGACGAGAGGGAATGGCCTCAAGCTCCACCAGGGGAGATTTAGGCTGGACATTAGGAAAAAATTTTTCACAGAAAGGGTCATTGGGCACAGGAACAGGCTGCCCAGGGAGTTGGTTGATTCACCTTACTTGGAGGTATTTAAGGCATAGGTGGATGAAGTGCTGATGGACATGGTTTAGTGTTTGATAGGAATGGTTGGACGCGATGATCTGGTGGGTCTCTTCCAACCTTGTTATTCTACAATTCTGTGATTCTAACTCCAGGTAATTCAACAGGAACAATTTCTAGAGAGACACAGCATTACATTTGCATCTTATATAACTGGCTCCATGTTGAACCGGGGATGAATTTTCTCCTTTTTAAAAAAGGGGGAGAAGACTTAAATCCTAAGGCTTCTTATCTATCTGCAGACAGCACTAAGCACAGGCAGAGCCACCACCTCATGTGCGAGTAAGCATCACCCTGGCTGTGTGCTCCTGCCCTCAGCAGCTCTGGGGATGAGACAGAGATTCAGTCTCCATGCCCACTCAGCCTGATGCTGCAGCAACCCAGACTGGGATATAAAGCCTATTACCTGCCTGCTCTTCACTCCCTCTTACAGTCTCAGGTGTCTCCAGGCTACAACAAATCCATCAATAAAATTCTGATTTTGTCTCCCTTTTCCTTTAGTTTGATCTCTCCCTAGCTCCTCCCTATCCAATCCCGTCACAGGCAGGTAGTGACTTGGGAAACAGGGCAAAGCAAATAATTTCTAATTCCTGGCCTAAAGCAGCAGTCCTGTACAGCAGTGAGAGCCTGGCACAGACTCCATTTCTGTTGCCGGAACACATACTGCTCCAGAGGACAAACCACACTGATTGTGTATTTTACACTTACTTACTTTACAAAGTCCCTTTTTTCTTGTTTTATTATATGCAGAGGAGGGGGGGATTTTTTGGTAAATCTAAATCTGTAAATAGGTTTTACGGTCACTCGTATATATTGTTTATAGCACATTATCTGGTTTCTATTTTAATCCTGAAGAAAATTGACCACCACTTTGCGGTACATTGAAACCACATATTTTTCAAGCCAGCATACACAGTCGCCACTTCCTTGGTCAGCCGTACATGTCCTTTTCTTTTATTTGAATTGTATTTCATGTGGTTTAATTGCAGTGTTTATTTACAAGACAATGACAGAGCATTAATTTTACTGTAGAGGAACAAAAGGATAAATGAGTGACCTGAATGGCAGGACTCCAAGATGCCATTTCGCCAATACCACACATCAGTGTTTGGATCTACACAAATTATTTGAAAATTACCTCACTCTCCAAGCCAAGTAATGACTGGATTTATACTGAAGGATGAGGTTATCCTCCTTTCATTAATATCTGTATCACCTCAGGCAGCTCTTCTCCTTTATTTATGAAGCTGCCTGCATCTTTCGATATTTGGGCTAAAGCTGGAGTCATTCCCAGGCCCTTACACTTCCTTGCTTCCCTGAACCCACCATAGTTGATGCTACAGAAAGGGAACAAATGTATTTTCTTTAAATAACAGGAAAATGCTGACTGCCTTCCCACCTTTTCCAGCAGTTCAGGGAGGTGCCATCCCCAGCAGCTTGCGGCAGTGGGTTTTAGTTGGCTTGGTTACCTCACGGGTAATGGTAACACTGGTTTTTGTCCCTGGAGCTTTTACGAAGAACTCAGAGGACTAACAAAATTAGAGTTTTCTGGAGAGTTTCTAACTCTTTAAGAAACTATCATAAACCAACACAAAGGTGTTTTGCATTGAGTGCTAGATAAACATTTTGGTCATGCAGGAGTTAAGAGAAGTCAGCAAACCGCAGAAGAGCCTGGAAATCAGTCTGGGAAGGTTTTAATGAGTCTGTCTCGGCTTACTGCAAGCCAAGTGACTCTGTAGTGCCCCATCCATTCACAGCCTCACAGGAAAACAAGGACAAATATTGAGAGTTTTAAAAAGCAGGGTTTAAAGAAAAAAACTCACATCATCAACATTAGAAAAATATTGAAAGGAGATGTTGTCAGATCTCCTTTGGAGTTCATAAGGAAGTAAAAGGTGGGTGCAAACATACTTTTGCCTTTAGGTTGCATTTAATACGGAACTGGGGGACTATCTGGGCAGGCAGCTGCCTAGCTGTGCCAGCCAAGCATAGGGAAACCTGCATGACAGCATGGATCTCTGTGTGGTGCTGCGTAACAGATGGGCAGAGAGCAATGGAAAAGCCCTGCTCACCCCAGCTCTGTAGCACTTAATTCATTGCATGTTAGAGAGCCCTTACTGTGCCTTCTACCTTGTCCTGGTCAACGTGGGATTTCTCAGGAAGCCTGCTTTCCCCTGTTGCTGCCAGTGCATTCAAAAGGCCTCAATCAATAGGTCTTATTCCATATCCCTCTGCATGCCGTTCAGATTCCTGGCAGCTTCACAACAAAACTTAAGTGTGGACTTGGGTTTCTTTTATTCAACATGTGCCTAGCACATTCCACTACCCCGAGACAGCAACACCTTGCTGAGCCGCCGTGAAAGGGCTGTCTCAAACAGCCCATCTCAAGTGTGAAAAACCAAACAAGCCTTTCTGCTCCTTAAAATACGGGCAAAATCAGCTCCAGAATCACCTACATCAGCTGGAATCACCTAAAGGTGACTATGAAGCACTCTGTCCTCAAAAGCCTCCAAGTAGCTCATTAAGATCACCAACAGCCTTGTACCCCAAGAAGCCCCATACATGTTTCTTTCTACTCACTGTATTCAACGTTATCAAAACCAGTAAACTGCACACCAAATTAGACAACCACCTTCTCATTTTCCCTACGTAAGATCTGCTTGGGCACCCCAAGAAGCTACAGCAGAAATGCCATCAACCTTGGAAGCACAACTGAGAGCACATCTCTCCAATTTTAACAACCTAATGTCAACCACCCAACGACAAATAACACCAAAACCACAGATAGGTGTCTTACTGAAAACTGGGAAAGACGCGTTTCCTTTCAACACCTGGAATTCCTGTTCTAGTCTCCTCCGTAAGTCGATCTGTTCAAACAAAACCTTCTGGAGTTCCTCTAACAAAGAAAAAAGAAAAGTGGTTTTGCTAATCTGTATAAATAATTCTTGAAAGAACACTTGCAGAGCAATTCATTACTGTAGGACAAAATATTTTAGAATTTATTAAAAAAAAAAAAGTGTTGCATGGACCTACAATAGATTTTGTGCAGAAAGCCATGAATATAAATCAATGTAATATATTATTTTAAAGTATTATATTACAGTGTCATGTATTGATTGATATATATGCATTAATCTCAATTATATCCACCCAAAGGTCCATATATTATTCATATGTTACTTGACAAGCTTAAAATATGGTGCAGAACAAAAGTGCCCCCTATTATCCTCATATTCTATTAAAACAAAGAGCAGTTTAAAAACGCAAGAGGCCCTTATTTATTTTACCTTTCCCCATGTTTTCTACATCCTTCTTCAGCGAATGAGGTGAATTGGTTTCTTGCGTGTGTTCACCTTAAAACACAGAAAGAATAAAGTTATTGATTTACTGCTACTGCTTTTCATCAGTATTTCCGTCACTACGCAACTGCTTCAGAGAGTTTGGAGTTAAAAGAGGAAAATGATACAGACAGAATAGGGTTGAGGTTTATCTACACACCCTGCGTGCGTAGCACGAACATCTGCAGCACTTGTATTTGCTTCTGGTTCAGTAAAGTATCTACCAATGCCACGGCCCTTGCCGGCAAGACTTGATGTGTCCTTGATGCCTGGGAAAGCTCCTCTGGCACATACTCTCCCAAACAGATCCCTGCTTTCACTCTAACCCCTCTTGAAGATGTTCTTACCAGAGAACGACTAGGAATGATCTAAGAGAGGGTCAGAGCCTTCTCCACAGCCTCATCTCCTCCCTTTACGACACGAAGCTCACCCTACCCAGCTGAGCAGGTCTCTCTTCCTAAATCCACAGGCAAAATCCTTTTTGCATCAGCCTCTTGGCCTTCATCAGCTCTTTGACTTCTTCATCTTCTAGCTGTCTATGGCATGGGATTGTTGCAACTGGATATAATTTATATCCAGCTGAGATAAAATTGACAATAGTGGTATTTGCATCTAAAGGACACACCTCTGAGGTCAACCAATTCAGATGCTTCAGTATGAGGTTGCTCACAGAACTTTTAATCATATAAAGAATTTTCTCAATAGCAGAACTCAACTATTTCCACATACATGCATGTTAACTTTTCCAGACTTTTCCCCTTATAAATCAAATAAAGAAAGGGAAAAAAAAAAAAACCTCTTCACAAGGTGTTAAGTTCACCTGCACGATGATTTGACTGAAATAAAGAGTCACAGAATGGTTTGGGTTGGAAGGGATCTTAAAGATCATCCAGTTCCAATCCAGAGTTGTTTTCTTTACCCTCTGGAACTGTGAAATTTTTGTCTTAATTTTTCTGAACAGGCTTTTGAAACAAAAAGCCATGAAAAAAAAAAAATTTTAAAAGAAAAAAATACCACTTTAGCGGGAGTTAATGAGAAATTTTATATTATTTACAGCTGTGGTAGAAATGGACTCTCAATAATTAAGAAAATATTTCGTAATTAACCGATTGTTGAAGCAACTGGACCAATTTTTGGTTTAGTCCAGCCAATAAATACACATCATTAACTCTACTGATGAGCGATCACAAGACAGATACATGCATAAAGCCACTCATGTGTTTACATATTTGGAAAAAAGAGTCATGTAGGAAATACCTGGAGGTTTTTTAAGAATAAAAAGCCATAGCACTGAATAGGTCACAACACAACAGATAAGGTAGCAGCTACTTAAAAAACATCGTACTGTCCCCATGCATTTGATGATGGGTCATCACAATAAGTTAATCACAAAGCTGAACTGGAAAGCCTTGTTTTACACTCAGTTAGAAAACTTTCTGCACAAAAATGCTTTTCTGGTTTTAAAAATCAATGTGTTCTTATATCCAGTAAACTCTGAAGTCATAGGACATGAAATATATCCAACAGCATCTGCTGTCTCTTTGTTCGTCAGGAAAAGGCAACCACTCACTCAGAGATATATATTTATACAGCCGATGTCTGGTGCCAGCAATTCCATTTTAAAAATCTGTTTATGTGACACAATGATTAAAAAAATCATTTCTGAATGATGTTTGATATAAACAAAGTGTTTTCTGCAGGTAAGTTGCCTTACCACGTTGAAGGAAATAGCAAGCTTGAAAACAAAAAGAAAAATATATCACTTTTGGGGCAGTGGTTTGATGTGGTTCCATAACATAAGATGGTCTTAATTTTTCAGTTAATATAATTTAGTTTTAAGCAGGATTTCTAACAAAATAAGTATTTTGTTAGATAAATTAGGAACGAGGGTAGACAACGTAAAAAAAAAGAAAAAATTTAGGTTTGGGAAGCGTATTTGTTGAATTATATACATTGGTATATTTTTCCAATCAATTTCTTTCATTGAGACATTCTTTCCAAATGTTTTATGTGCAGTTCTGAGAGACAACGGACTCATGGACAGACAGAAAATGGATTATTCAAGAGGCAAGAAGGGAATGGGGAAGAGACTTGGTCCTAGCACAGAGCGTGGCGGCAACAGAGCTCTTTCCCACTTGCTCAGTTGAGCTTTCAGGGCTGTGTGGTTTGAGGCTGCCAACTTGCTCAGACTGAAAGAATTGCATCAAAATGAAAACACGCAGAATAAATAATAACTTCTCCAGCCTCCCTACCAAGCTAACAAAAAGGCTTAGAAAATTCCCTATCCTTGCCCCCCAGGTAAGTAAGGAACAGTATGGCAAAAGCAAACATGTTTAAAGGTAAAACCCAGCACATACGGTTTTATAGAATAACTGCGCTTTAAAACTGCATTCTGGTGTTCAAGAAAAAGCCTAAATACTATTACTGTTAATGGTAACAATAATCAGATAGGTTTCACCTTTCCAGTCCCCCTGAAAACAATAATCAGGAGCCTGCTCTTCTCCGATTTTCCATACTTCCCAAAGGCCTCATCACGCGTTGTATACTGTTCTACCTTAATTGAAAGGGAGGAGGTATTGAATATTTAACCAGCTTCCTTTCTCTTAAATGTTAATTAAAAGCTAAATAGGTGTTTAAAAACAAACAAACAGAAAGCCCAAAGAATTTTAATCAGTCTAAGGAAAAATCACTTCCCCTTCTAACAGCTCCTCCGTGACTCTTGTGGGTCTTATCTGTGCGCAAACTGGCAGCAGTGTTTACAACAGCCGCGCTGAATGCTGGGCAGCCCCGTACGGACAACCGAGTTTTGCCTGAGAAAAATCTATTTTGGTTTATTAAGGAAAATCCAGTGCTCCCTCAGCCTTGTGAAAGGGGACGAAGTACCTATAGCCAGTTTAAACTGCCCCAGCTACAGCGGTTGGCACCTCTGTTCCTTCTGACTAGGTCAGGTGTGCTATTATTCCAGAATAAAAGGACAGTAATTCCAGAATAAAGGGACACAGGTTGTATTTTACACAAACGGCTTTCTTAAGCTGGAATGTGAACATCCACACATGGAGGAAAGGAAAAATTACATACCTTAAATTATCTAATCCGTACTCTGAAAATAAGAGGTCTCAATTCGAACACTGACACAACCTCAGCTCTTGAGGTGCCACAATTTCACTAGCCCTACACCCACTTGGAGTAGTTAAGATCTGAATTTTTAACATAAGAAACAGGAACATTTCTAAACTTATTCTCCTTAAAAATAACTGCATTGCCCCAGGTTGTACAAAGCCAAACCAGTCATAGCCAGGTTACCTCTTCATGCTGTGCCTTCTAGAGCCGTCTCCTGCAACCCTTCCTTGGGAAGATCTCAAAGTGCTGTTCAAACAGCAGCTAAGAATTTTCACCCTGGCCAGACGACTCAGTTACATCAATGGGCAACAGATTTGCCCAGCGGAAAGCTCCAGTGGATCGGGAACATAACTCATGTCATCCCGTGCCTTGTTCTCATTGCGTACTCTCTACATACTCTCACTACATCTGCAATGCCAAACCACACCAACCTAAATCCCCTCATCCGTGTCCCAGCAACCGCTCTATGATTCCCAGATAGTACTTAAGTATCCCAAAGCACACAACGCCTGCCAACCAGCCCTGCGGCTTGTTCCTACCAGGTGAGCTTTCCATTAGGAAGCCCACAGCATCATTGGTCGACCATAACCTCCACCACTAGATTTAGTGGGAGAGAGTGCTGTCTGCAGACAAAGAGACCACAGCAGTGAAGATATTGGTATCTTCTGGGCATAAATATCTACATGTATGTAGACAGAGATAGATATAGATATATCCATTTCAAAAATAAAGGCATATGTGAACTGGCAGACTCTCAGAGCTTCAAAGGCTCCATCTGCATTCACAATTAATTACTCACTTTAAGACACGGACAGTTTTATTTTGTGTGTCCTTAAAAAAATCCTACATTTACTGAACATAGTCATGCATTGTGCATACTCATGCCGCTTTTGAGGAGAATAATCAATAAGATAATCAGGACTTGGGGAAATACGCCTATTTTAGGAGACTCAATATGCAACCTTTAAGTGTTTTTCTGTTCTGGGCTTGATCTACATGTCTTACAAAATCTGGAGCTTCGACTGTTAATTTTCCCTGGAAGTGGTTTAACTTTAAAACAAACTTGTTCTTCTTTCTGCACAGATAATACTTCATTTCTAACATCCATTTAAGGTTTAAAACATGAACTTCTGCTAAAAAAATTAAGTATGAATGGACAGAGGAGAAAACAGTTTCAGGATTTCAAACCAAACATTCAAAAACTGTGACCAATTTAAAAACGCTAAATATTCCAGAGAGACAACGAAACACTTGGCTGTTAGTCTGAATCCTATGCATGTATATGGTAAGTATCTCATAGCTTTATCCTGGAAGTATGAGGGCCAGAAAATTTATAATTCTCGAGTTTTTTAAATGGAAGGTGAGATTCTCACCCAATTATGGAATATGGGGCTTTCAATTAAAATAAACCCAACACACAAAACCCGCAAATATTGTAAGATTTGCAAAAAATACAGAAATTCAACAATGCTTAACCCATTTTTCATTATTCAAAGAGAGCCTCTGAGCTCCTTATTAAGAGCAGAGAAGAGGCACAAACATTAAATAAGAACCCAGTCCTACGGTCCAGCTGCAGTCTTGTCTATTAAGCAGATCCCTGTACTTACACACAATCTTATCTATTTATATGGGCCCTGCATCTGAAACTTCACCTTGTTTCCCCTTATTTCATCTTTCAACTTATTTACTTTTTTGCTAACACCTTCTTTATGTCGTTTAACTTCTGGATCCAATGTTTCACCACTTATCCCAGCAAAAGCCAACACGACCATCCAGTTTGCTGTTTATGTATAATGACGGGCTGTTTCCAACACCCTATGAGCTACAGTAAGTAAACAGCAGTTGCACCAACATACGCAGAGTTATTCTGGATGCGTAATTAAGAGTAAATGAAAGAAGAATCTGGCTCATTGTTTCTACCCTGAATTTTCCTGAAATGCCTGCCAAACTATATTTTACAAAAAAAACCCCAAAACAACGACAACTGAAAAACAAAAACTACCAAGAAGGGGGAAATGGTAACAGGATTTGTGAAGGTGACTTCAAGCTGTTATTAAGACCCCATTTTAGAGGTTTCCTTTCTCATTAGAACAGATAAATAATGAGATGGGTTGAGGAACAGCTTATAG